>AYEL01073402.1:0-28946 GCA_000484575.1 Olivierus martensii | reverse complement strand
AAGAAAGAGTTACCTAACTTCAAAAGTGGTGTGAATTAAAAATATCTGCCAGATATGTTTTACTCGGACTGGGATTTCTTATGATATTAATACGGAATATTAATTGCATTTTCCCTGAGTTCGATTATGTCTCCCACAAAAATGGAAGAAAAGCCAAACTCAAATTTGTTATTATTTCAATCTATATTAAATGTAGTATAAACCACAAAATCTTCAGATTTTTTGCGACACTCCCACAAAGAAATTTTTATCTTCAAAGTTGGTAAATTTTAAATTTTTTCCAGGTTTGACCATTTTTTTTAATATGAAGGAATGAAAGAATAAGGTTCATAATTTTCATTGTAAATCTACTTACGCTTGGGTAATGAGAGATTAAGATAAAACTTTGTTATCTCTGTTTCTGTTAGTGTTAAAAACTCTTAAGTTATGAAAGAATGCAATCTTCCTCTGCCGAGTTTGGAGTGTCAAAACACTAGTTAATCCTAGGATTTTTTAAATAAAATACAAGGTTGAAAGCCTCATTTTATATGCTCTTAAGTGATACCTATTCCACTTCTCGGTGCTAATCACATAAAAAACTACAGGCGATTATAAAAAGTACAAAATATACAAATTTTAGTCTGCCTTCATACATATTCTTTCTCATATCTCAGAAATTAAATTTTTTTTAAAGTAAATAATAATACTTTTGAGCCTTTGGGAATATACATAAACAACATGCCAAAACTCATCAAAATCAAAAATCATGCAGCGACCACTTTTTAAATTTGGCTGATTTCATATGGAATGACCTAGTTTTGAAAACATCTCTATAGATAAGGCAAATTTAAGAATATTTATAGTCGCGATACAAGCGTTACATTTATCATATGTACAGTACAAGATAATTAAACACTGTATTTGACAAAGTTGGTAATTTCCTTTTCTCATCTTACCATAATTTTCAGATCGTTCAGTTTTCTACCGTCATTTTTACAAATACAGTGATACCTCAGTTCACAAACACAATCCGTTCCTTGACCCTGTTCGTGCTCCGAAAGTTCAATCCGAATCAATTTTTCCTATTGCAATTAATGTAAATCTAAATAATACGTTTTTGTCCTAGAAAAAAATCATGTTATGGCTTTATATGTGGAAATAATACAGAAAGGAAATAAATATTAGAAGAAAGCGTGTTTAACACCACCTTCACTAACACTTTTACCTTGTTCGCCATAATAAGGGATAAATTTAATTAAATAAAGAAAAAAACTAAAAAAATATAACAGTAATATTAGAAGAAAGCATGTTTAACTTTTTTGGGAGTGGCATGTTTAACACCACCTTCACTAACACTTTTAACTTTTTTGGGAGCCGTGTTTAACACCACCTTCACTAACACTTTTAACTTTTTTGGGAGCCTTAAGGGGAATAAATTTAATTAAATAAAGAAAAAAACTAAAATATTAACACTTGTTGGAACTTTACTGTACCTTCACTAATACTTTTAACTTTTTTGGGAGCCATAATAAGGGGATAAATCAAATAAAGAAAAAAACTAAAATATCAACACTTGTTGGAACTTTATTGTCCCCGTATGAGCTGGGCGAACTCGATTGCTGCTGAGGGCGACGCTGCGCTCAGGGTTTTGTGGGCCGCGAGTCACGTGCGCTTCACGCACTGCGTGCGTGTGTGTTCGTGAACAGAAGCATCGTTCGTAAAGCGAAGCAAAATTTGTTCACAAATGGTGTTCGTAGACCGATTTGTTCGTGATCCGAGGTATCACTGTATATTTATCGAAATAGGCATCATTAAGTTGGCCACCGCGCGATTATTTTGTCATATAAAGGGTAGAAATTTTTTCGTTATTATTTCCAAGGGCTACGATAATTCGACGTTTTCGATTTTTAGTTTTTACAAATTCATTTTTAATGTCTAAGGATTTTCTTATTACCGTATAGTTATAGATTACTAAATTTATAATTTCGTTACCGGGATGTTTTCATCCGCGGCATCCGTTTTTCTTATTACTCCTTATCAGTTCGATAACTCTACCGATATATCTAGTAACGGCAATTTTTTGTGGTTTAAAACGACAAGCGCCACGGTCCGAAATATAAGTTTGGCTGGAAGCGACGGTTTCCTATCCTCTTCATCTACCCTTAGTGTATTTAATGACCGAGGAATTTGTACATCGCTGGTGGTGGTCGTCGGACAGATAAACATTATCTAAGTTACCTATTTCTACACCACCCAGCTTTTTACAGTTCGAAGCAAATGATAGACTGGATGGAATTCTCGGTTTTGTTTTATGTATATTCTATGTGCCAGTGAAAACCGGCTAGTTGCCGATAAGGTCCAAACCGTGTCTGGAATTTTCCATTAGAAATAGTTGGGAAAAACATTTTCCTAGTTAATACCCTTAAATAACCATTTTACATTAAGAATATCCTACCCAGCGCGAATAATTCTGATATACAGGGATATTTCGATTATCCGGTATTTTTCGTGGCAACAATAACCGCGATAATCGAGGTATTCCTGTGTTTGTAAAACTTGCTAAAATCACAAAACAGTCACCGTATTTTTCGTGGCAACATTAACCGCGATAATCGAGGTATTCCTGTACTCCACTGTTTAAAACGAAGTATATGGTGATTAGTTCCCGTCATAGTTAATCCTTGGACTACACGTAAATAAAAAATGTGAAAACTAGTTTAATGTTTTGTCTTTTCATATTAGTCGGATATAGATCTTCGAATGCAAACGTTAGAAATGTTTAGCGAAATTATTTTCTAGTTATTGTAGCCAGCCGCCTTTCGTTTTAATAAATTTTCTTTATCTTCAGTTTGGCAGAAGGCGGGAAAATACGCGCATTGTTCCATATTTAGCCAAATTTTTAATACTTTTCGATAAAGGCGCCTCGTCGGTAACGTACGACTAAAATAATGGCCCGTCAGGATCGACCGGAGGCGGATACACTACACTTACTTTAGGAGGATGATCGAACCGAGACCTAGCTTTCCTATCGATCGAATTATGGTCACCCACCATACAAATCACTCGAAAACCTTCGATTTCCACACCATTCCATCTTTTAGAATAAATTGGTGAAGGAATTCGGTGGATGAAGTTTGGGCGGGAAAGATACCAAACGTAGTTTGGTAAATCTGTAGAATCGCTACTTTTGCCGTAGGAGCTGAAATAATGGCACTGGACCGGAAATGACGTCATCGGGGGGCTTAATCTGACTTCCGATAATGGTGCATGCACAAAAAAATCCAAAGTAAAAAATTAAAAAAACAAGCTAAACTGAAATACCTGCCTCGTCTACTCCGGTCGCCGCCATGACAGTAGCAACTCAGCGGAGCCTCAAGTGACTATACCGCTCTGACGGCTGAGCAGACGTCCAAAATTTATTATTATTATATTATAATTTATTATAAATCTTATAATATTTCTTCTTGTACTATTGAAGAACTTATTTCTTAATATTGTTAATAATTTATAAAGAAAAGAGCTTACTTGAAATCGGAGGATAAAATTATCTTGCCAAAAGATTCCGAACGAAGTTTCAACTGTCAAACCAATTTTGGCGCGTAAACGCTTGTTGCCAGATTTTAAGAGTAAAAAAGTTTCGAGGTTGTGCTCCAAACGTTGCGAATTTATACTTGCAAAATAAAATTCTTATTTTTAAATACTCATAATAAAAAAATTACCTTATTTTACCTGTAATATAAAAAAATCCTCTAAAATATCTCTAATATAACAATTAAAGACCGCTGAAAAATTTGTGAGGAGAGCCGGCCGTCGCGTCGCGTCGAGGGAGTATCCGGCCTTCGACTTAGCCTGACCTTGATTGACTTTATATTATTTTGTTGAGGAGCGGAGCGACGAAACTTATAGTGGTCCCGGCTGGTGCGCGTAGCGCGCTAGGAGCCCCGAAGGGGCCCGCGTCCCGGGACCGCTATTGGATCGGCCCCCTCCGTTGTATTCGACGGGCCCGCAGGGCCCCGTGTAGTTACAAGATTTCAGACGCGTTCGGGTGCCTAATATAAAGGTAACAACACGGAGCCCTGCGGGCCCGTCGAATACAACGGAGGGGGCCGATCCAATAGCGGTCCCGGGACGCGGGCCCCTTCGGGGCTCCTAGCGCGCTACGCGCACCAGCCGGGACCACTATAAGTTTCGTCGCTCCGCTCCTCAACAAAATAATATAAAGTCAATCAAGGTCAGGCTAAGTCGAAGGCCGGATACTCCCTCGACGCGACGCGACGGCCGGCTAACGGAAAAGAACCAAAGTTAGTACTAAGCTTGGGCCTATAAGTACTAACCTATAACCTATTTTCATAATTTATACAGTCTTAAATTTTTAGAATATTTATTTTGGAAATTTGAGAGGTCGACGGGACCAAACGGTAGCGGATCTTCCAATCTGGCAACCCAGACGACAGGAGATCACGTGACCGCAGACCAAGAACATTTCTCGCCAACAAGTCGAAACTACGTCGAAAAACAATTTGGAAAAATCCGACCATAGAAACGTAAAATCTATTTCTATTACTGAGAAATAATAAACATTTTAAATTATATGAACGTGAATGACGGACAAAAAAGGAGTATCGACAGCCAGGTCCAAAATAGGATTAAATGATACAGGAACGAAAGGCTACTGTCATGGCGACGACCCGGCGGTAGACGAGGCAGGTATTTTAATTTAGCTTGTTTTTTTAATTTTTTACTTTGGATTTTTTTGTGCATGCACCATTATCGGAAGTCAGATTAAGCCCCCCGATGACGTCATTTCCCTTCCAGTGCCATTATTTCAGCTCCTACGGCAAAAGTAGCGATTCTACAGATTTACCTTACGTTTTTATAAGAAGGTCTTATACCGTGTATGATAAGCGTACCATCCGAATGCGCCGATTTTTCGCAATTGTACGCCTTACCTATTATATCTCCTGTTCTGTAATCTAAGAACGGCTTAATGGGTATCTGGTCTACCACCGGAATAACGTAAGCGTAGTATGGTGAGAACACAGAAAATTTTCGTATAAGATAAAAAATTTCTCTTATGATTAATTTCGTAATTTAAACGAAGTGGGCCGGGACCGGCCGTAGTAAAATATCACTATCAGGTAAAAACCGGGAAAAATTAAGCGGCCGAAAAATGGGAACTATAACTTTTTTCTCTTTTATTGTCACTAACACGTTTTTCAAGTCCAAAAAACTGTCGACACATAACAGATTTTCTTCAGACTGGTATCCAAAACTTCAGATATAATAGAATATAGAAGTGTTAACATTATTACGGAAAGGAGGACGATAATTTCCCGTCTTAATCTCGATATTCGAGTTTACCTACAAAATACGAAGTTTGGTTTTACCACTACCAAAAATATAATAGTGGGAGCCAAGTCCATTTTAAGTTTTAAGAAAAATTATTTCTTTATTATATATAATATTTATGGTATGTGGAATTTGAGCATTTCTCCAACACGCATTTAACGAATTATAACTGCGTGTTTTATTACAACCCTCCGCAGTTTTCGTGGCAGCTTGGATGTTCTATTCTTTTTTTAGCCACGGTGGTTCCCCACAGGGTATTTCGGACGCGGCCATCTGTCCAAATTTTGACGGTGAAAGCCGGGGCACTAATTTCCTTTCCACTTTTTTGGTGGGAATATTTGACTGGATATCATTTGGCCAAAGTGTGGCTGGCCCATCTAAAATATTGTATTAACACTTAAATAAAATAAAATGGCCTACCGTAAACACGGTTACTATTAAAAGACGCAGTATGGACATTTTCCTTTTAAAAATCGATATCGATTACCGCGGTATAAATGACCACCGGGCCCTTTATTGGCATAAAACCAAGACTAATTTAAAAAATGAACGATGGAAATTAAATACGGTTGATAGACTGACCGAAAAACCGAAATGGTGGGAAAAGAATTCCATCATACTGGTATTACTTATCCCGGATTTCTGGTTTGGTACCGAGAATGGCGGCTAATCGTTTATTTGGTGGTGCCTCTGGCCGAGGAAATGCCCAGACGTCTTCCATAGCGATAAAATCTAAGGTCAAAATGCCGCTAGTTCCCCCATCGGCCTACCAGTGGTCGGAATCTGGGTAGGTGGGTGTCCCTCGCTTTACGCGATTCCACCGAATGATCGCGTAAAATGAGTCGAATTTATCGTGGGTGAGATATGGAAACAGAAGGATTACAGAAAAAATGAAAACTTTACACCTGAGTGAAAAAAATTTTAATGAATGAATTATTTGAGCTTATAAACAAAAGACACAAATTTTAATAAATGAATGAATTTAATTAATGCAATGTCATAAACACCGAAACACTATATACTTCCGGATCCGATGATGAATGGAATGGACAGTTAGTGCGGGGCCTGATTGGATATTTCTCACGGGGCCCCTCAAAATATGGCTTATATGTATAAATAAAATAAGTGACGTTTATAAATAAATACGCGATAGTCGGCCGGATTGGTCGGGTGGAAACGCTTCGGCTTTCCACTCTGGAGGACTCGGATCCCACCGCTCGAAAATATTTAAATCACGGACCCCTCCGTGGAAGGGCTGGTTTGGCTCCACCACACAGTATTCTTCCAGAATGGAGTGTGGCGTCATCTGCCGACAAAAAAAATATGTAATTTTTAAAATTATAGTTTGACCGCTATGGACGCGTTAAATGTGTCCGGCTAAAGCTATGGGCCTGGACTATGGACGCATTTATGCGTTAGCCATTGTTTCTATTCGAAAATACAAGAATCAACGTTGTCCAACAATTACAGATAGTCACGTATATTTAATCGCCTATTAATGGCAATAGACAAAATAATTACTGGTATCCGAAGCGCTTTCATTGGACAGAATGTTACTTCTTTTAAAGAACGACAAATGTGATGGCAGTAACGTGGCAAAATAATGTAATTATGTCATAATGGAGAGATTTTCGTCTTTTCCTTTTGGGCCAATTAAATCGACACGAAAATACACAAAAGAGGTTACATTAATACTTACGAAAATTAAAAGGAACTTTATAAACACGAATAATTTTGTCAAACAGGCTGCAAAATATAATCGATTCACACTCTGTCTCAAAAAAACTGTTTATCCGATGAATTATATTTCGAGCAGATTTTTGGAATGTTTCTTTAAGTGGCCCGAACATTTTAAAATTTTCTGCGTATCCAGGAAAAATCGAGATGTAGGAAGTTTTTGAATGATTTATCTTAAAAACTAATTATTACCATCGGCTATTTCTTCATCGATTATCGGTAATAACGGTAGAACTTTCGATAACATTCCTGGTAAGAACAATTAACGATCGATTTGTTGGATATCGTATCATTTTAAAAACCATTTCCTATGGCTAAAACGCTTCCGAGATCGACTAATAAGTCGTTTAAACTGCGAAACATTTATATATTTTCTGGCCACATATAGTACGCGTACTTAATTCTAATTAAAAAAAAATTACCCGCCTTTAATTTATTTGAATACTGAGAAATTTTTTTCAGAATATATTGGAATCTGCAAAAGTATTAAATAGAGAATTTTTTCCGACTGTTCCCAGAGATAAAATAAAATCGATTCAATTTTTCTTTTGGTCGATCTACAAAAATTAGATGTTGGAAGGCTAGGGTGTAAAAGCCCAGCCATTATAGTAAATATTATTTGTTTAATGATTTAATTTTTTCTGAAGGCGGGACCCCCTCGACCGCGGAGCCCGATCGGTCCAATCGGCTAAGATCCGGCACTGGAAATGGACCTAGTGAGTCTGGATCGTTACTCTCTGGCTGTCTCCGAGTCATCTTCAACTTTTTAAGGAAACAATCGAGATTAGCCCGATGGGCGGCATTCTTCCTCTCTCTATTATAGCTGTTGGTAGCCAGCCAAAGAATTCCGAATTTCTCTGGCAACTTTGGCGCTTCTAGTCTGATCAGGATCATTTTCTTCCATTATTCCGATGGCACTGTCTTTGTGTTTAAAAATTTCAGTCGTTTGTTTTGTTGTAAGTTATTCGATGGGCTCGGCGACAAAGGGCTCCCGATTTCTGGAAATGGAAAGCACCATCATCATTCCTATGGGTTTCCATTTCCAGCTCTCGGTTAGCCAACTCCGATAAGTGGGACTCGAGTAGTTCACGCTTTAAACGATTTCCTTTAAAAATGACCAACGAAATCTTCGGTCATATTTTTAAACGAAAATTTTTTAATTTAAAAAATTAATTCACTTTTTAAAATGGCGTTATAGCGAAAACCAGATCGGCCCGAGTGGTGTTTAACCACGGAAAGTCCGTAATCCGATTTCACCAGAAGGCGATACGGGTGGAGTATCACCAAAAGGAAAAGTACCAGAATTCCGGGTGGCCAGCCTTTGGAAGGCCGGGCACCGAAAGTGTTTTTTTTGTCAACAGATGACGCCACTTTCCATTCGTGAGAATACTAAGTGACGGGGCGAAACAAGCCCTTCCACAGGCTGTCCACCCCTGCGAATACTAAGTGAGGGGCGAAACAAGCCCTTCCACAGGCTGCCCATCCCTGCGGAGGGGTCGGCCGGATGGTGGAGGACGGGGATCGACGGGCCGTTCCCGGACCCCACGATAAATATTTTCGAGGGGTGGGACCGGAGACTCGAACCCGGGTCCTCCAGAGTGGAAAGCCGAAGCGTTTCCACGCGGCCGACCACCGAAAGTTTTCGAATTGTAGAATACCATACGGTCGAAGCGAGAAAAAAAATCCGATTTTAAGAAAAATTATTTGGCGTAAAAATAACGGGAATATACAGGTCATCGGATAAATGTATAATATCTATTTATCCCGGTGGAAAGAATCTTTGCACCGTTATCCGTAGGGATAGGACTTTTTTTTTCTTCTTCTTCTAGTAATATGGAGGTTTTCGACACTCTTTGATAAATGTATAATATCTATTTATCCCGGTGGAAAGAATCTTTGCACCGTTATCCGTAGAGATAGGACATTTTTTTTTCTTCTTCTTCTAGTAATATGGAGGTTTTCGACACTCTCTTTAACCACATCAGCCAAAATAAGTAGCGGTCGACCAAATCGTCACAGCTGCGCGCGTGACGGCCTGGTGGTCCGACGAGGCGGTGAAGGGGGAGTGAAGATACTGGGCCCGTAGTTAATCTGATGTTTTCTTTTGTGTATTTTAGGCCCCCTTTCCAATCGGGGAGATTACTAAGGGGCCAGTTCCAACCACCGGCCCCACCCACACCCGTGGAGGGGGGCCGGGCGCTGAAGGACGGGGATGACCGGGCCGGGTCCAGTACCCCGAAAAAGTCCAGGACCAGGCACGCCGACAGCGTTACTATCCGGCCATCGTTAATCGGATGTTAGGTGGGGCCGCCTCTTTGTGGGTAAAAGTAGGCTAAAGACTATTAGTCGGGCGTAAAAAGCCGAGTTAAGCCGCGGATCCGGGCGCTACGGTGACCATTAATCCGTCTTTTGGTTTTGCAGTCGCTGGACGGCTTCGCCTTCGTATTAGCGGCGGACGGACGCTTTCTGTACGTCTCCGAGACGGTGTCCATCTATCTGGGATTGTCTCAGGTGAGTGACTTTTCTTCTTCTTTCCAGCGCCCGCTCTACCGACGGTACCCTAGTCCCGCACCGACCTTTTTCCGGTTTCTGTATCCCATACTCCCTTTCGGTGGTCGGATAAAAACCCGCCGACGGCCCACCTCCATTTTAACTTTACCCATTTCCGTACGGGTGGGCTAGTCGACGGACCGGCCCCACCTTCTTCCGTTTTCTACCCGATTCTGATGGGGTCCAGCGCCAGTAGGGGCCGGGCCTACCACCTACCGGCCATCCGGTATTTCACTCGACTCCGGCCTATCCAGACGATTACTTTTGTGGCCCGGCCTCCAGACCCGGAAAAACGTCGACGGCGGGAGCTGGACGGGGTGATGTGGATCCGGTGGAGAAAGGATGGACTCCATTCTCCGGCGGACCGTCGGTAGCGTATTTATTCCACCACTTTATTCGCAGGTGGAGATGACCGGAAGCAACGTCTTCGATTACGTCCACCACCAAGACCACGCGGAAATGGCGGAACAGATGGGCATCAACCTGTCGCCGGCCTCCGGCTCTCCCGCTTCCGACGACGGATCGTCGGCCACCGGAGGACCTTCTACGCCCACTCCGGACCGGCCCGGTGAGTATTATCCCGCGTCTCGGACGGAATATCCCAGCGCTTCGGAAGTAATACGGAGCCAAATGGCTTCGGTTCTTGATCCGCAAATTAAATTGAATTACATGAAAAAATTAAATTGAATTATTCTAAAAGCATTTTCTTGCCATTTCCTAATATTAAAACGTGGCATGAATAGAATGACGATAGAATTCAAGCACTCGTTCGCGTCGCGTCGCGTCCATGAGAAGCGCCATCTAATGAGATGTTTCACTTATATCTCATCATCTGTATTAGTAGAGCATAATTCTTTTGGAAAGTTTACTACAATGAAAAAAACATTTACCTCGACCAAAATTCGATCAAATTTGTTGGAATCTGAGAATCGTGAAGTCGCTTTTCATGGATGCGACACGATGGTTGTCGCGATGCGAACGGATGTTTAGCGATTAAGTTTAGTTTTTAAAGTGACTTTCTAATTTAGGTACTCTAAATTTAAGAAATCGCTAAACATATAGCTTTTATATGCGAAATATTAATTTACTTCTTAAATTTATTCTATCTTCTCTGATATAATTCAAAAAGTAATCGACAGGTTCCATCGCAGCTGGAAAAGCTTTTTCCCTACTCTGCAACAGTTTTCTGTTGGATTTCCTTCCACAGTTTCGGATCTTTACATGGATTTGTAACAATAATTTCATGTAGAATAGCGAGATCATTACTCACAGAATATTTAAGACGTTCCCCTGTTATAACGTTACCCAAATAAACCTCCCGCTATATCCATTCGACAATACGGTAAGATCGCGCAAGCGCAGATAGTCTTTCACGTGATTGTAACGTTTATCGTAACGGCCACAGAACCGGGCAAAAACTCTCTCTTAGCGATGTTTGTGACGTGACGATGTTTCTCGCGCGTGAAAATAAAACATACTGTATTTCCTTTTTAACCTGCTATTTATCATTGGATAGTTTAATGATTTTAAGGAAATTGAGCGGACGTGACTGAGTAGTTGATCGATCATCAATCAGTCCGATTACAGTCGTCTCCTCATCCATCCATTTCGGTTGACAGTTCATGCCTGTAATCGAATACCAAAATACATTCATCCTTAAATTTTTCTATGCGATTTCTCAATTGGTCAAGATGTTTGCCAATCTATAGTCACGTATCAAAATTATTAAGTTCTATTGGTGAAAACGTTCGCGATGGATGCTATACGTCAACGATAATTTCTCTGAATAACAAATTAGCACATATAGATTGATCGTCAGTTAGACCAGTGCTTCTCAAAGTCTGTTTCCCAAACAAGTATGAAGTTTTTAATTGTTGTTTCAAAAAAACCCCCAAATTTTAACAAACGTTTTAATTCGTATTCCTAGTTTATATAATTACCTCTATACCCAGGATCGCGAAAATATTTTCTCGTGGTAAAAGGGGTCACCAAGTGGAAAAGTTTGAGAAGCGCTGGGTTAGATTAAAGAACAGAAATAAAACAACAAAAGAAGAGTAATTCACACGAAAAATACACAAAATAGCTTGCATGCAAGATGATTTCGAGCCGTCAGATGGAATACTTTTAATTTTGTAAAATCCAGTAATACAGTAGTAGTACTAAACGAAAGAAGTTAATCTATAAATCAACGATCCCAAAAAGAACAGGATTCAAGTCAGTGATATATTCGAGTAGATTGCTATAATAATGGCCATTTATTAGCGTTAACAATCCATCCTACCAACACGTAATTTAATGCACCGAAACCGTGTAAATTGAGTGCCGTGCAAATCGAGGGCTAGGTGTATATGCATAGTGTAATTCTCTTGTTCAACTATTTCAGAGCATTAAGAAATAAAGTTACGTGGTTCAGGTTCAGCGAAAACGGTCTTGACATAAGATTAGTAAAAAAGAATAATATCACAGAGTCAGTTGAATGACAAAATATGAGATTACACAACGAAGAAAAGTAATATATCTGACTCATCACTGTAAGTTGAATTCCGGCAAATGACAACCCTCCTTAATCACACAATCGGCTTATTTGAAAAATCAAAGATATACAACATCCGATGAGTAAAAGTTGACACTGTTAGAAATCCTTTTATGATCAAATTTTTTACGTAGGCAAATATTCCGTTTTCCGCCAGATAAATAAGTTTTGTTTAATTTAATTTACAAGAAGACTATAACAAAAGATATCGCAAAATTTTTCAATTACTTTTAAATTCATATATTTAATAAGGTAAAATACAAAATACAGATTTTACTTAAAGCAAAATGAAAATAAACAGCTTAACTGAACCAAGGTTGTTTAATTTAATATACTAGAACTTTCTATCCTTAGATACATAAATTTGTTTACTGTAAATAGAACGGGACAAAAGTTTTAGAATATTAAATTATACAACTCTGATTCACTTAAGCTGTTTATTTTCCTTTATATTTAATAATAAACTAATAATTCAAAAACTGTTTACCCACAAAATGTTATTTATTCAATTTTAATCTACATTTGAAATCCAGATAACTAAAAATAGACCTATATTAATCATCATTATTCTGTAAATTGTTTCTCAACAGATATCAATAAACAAAATTTTATGCATAGTTTAACAAATATAATTAGATACCTTATACATTAAAATGAAATTTGCGGAAATAAACTGTCTCAAGTATATTACAGCACGGCATTACAGATTCGGATTATGAAAAAGTATTATATTAAAATTATAATTAATTCATTATATGAAATAATTACATTTTTAATTAATGTTTATTCTTCTTATATCCTATGACCTTCAAATAATTTTTTTTACACACAAAACTCAATACTTAACTACATAGCTCTCTAACAGGTAAACTACTTAATAACTACTTACGTATTCCTTAACAACCCACTTGAATTTTGCATATTGTTAAATTATTAAGTAGGCGAAAAATCTTGAAATATTTTATATTATAGCATTTCTCACAATCTGTTTATACTATTCAAATAATAAAATTGGAAATTTTTTTATATAATATTTGCATTATCAGTTACAACTTTTTCTTAAAAAATTATTTCTATCATAGAATAATGCTTTATAAAATTCTAAATTGTAAAAAAAAAGCCACTTAATATGTAACTAAAGTACTCTACGAAAAGTATAATAAACAAAAATTGCGAAACTATCAGTATTTGTTAAACATTGTCCATACATATAACGTTAAGTGGATTATCTTTCTTGTTAGGAATATTATTCTTTTTTCCCATAATAAATAAATAAAATTTTACTAATAAACCTACACACGACTTCCTAATAGCCTAATAGTTGTGTCGTATTCCAAATTTAATTTGCCAACTGAATCATTTAAATGCTGCAACTTTAACTCCATCAGCTCATAAATAAATCATATCAAGGTCTCAGACTTGTTTTTGCCTAGAGATAATTCGCGAAGTAATAAGAAGATCCAATTACCAACTTGACCGTTGAAAGACCTAGTGTTTTCACAACACGTGGTGGTGATGGTGTTAAATGTAAACGACTTTTATATACAACATAAAAGAAGTGACAATGAAGTACACGAGGTTTAGATCGCACACGTCTAGGTAAAAATAGGGCAGGTGACAGGGGAGTTACACAACTATATATGGTAGTCAACAGTTCCGCTGCATTAAATTTTCTGGAAAGGGAAGAAAAACAGGTTGTTCTATTGAGCAGAAGGTAAAATTATTTTTGGAAACTTTTCACATTGCATAGGTTGTATATATAGATAGATAAATTTATAATTCTCTCCAGCCCGATTACTCATTAAAATTACAAATTCAGCACACACCCACGCATCATTTGACATTGGGAAAAATCCACAACAAAGTTAATAAACTCAATTGCAGAACGGAAATTTCGTATTTGTATTAGCGAAAGATAATGAAAATTTTGCTTATAAATTATGGAAATTTCATTAATTTAAATATATTTCATCGCTAGAGTTCCACTAAACCTTTAAACGGAACCCACGTGCGAATATAACTAGTCACACCCCCAGTCCTTGAATCGTTATACGAGTGTATTTTTAGAAAGTCAAAAATATCGGTAAGTATCTCTATGAACATTTATTTATTGTAATATAGGTACGTCAATCTCCTTGGCCTTATTATTTGGGTTTCAAACAGTACTGACCTATCTCTCTAGTGTTAAAAGTTTCAGATCAAGGTTTCGAGCCAATATGATGCTAGAATAGGGACTGCTATTCCAGAGATTGGCAGTAAATCACTTTCTAGTAAAGTACTGCGTATCCTTTAGAGTACAGATGTTTTCATAATTCATTCAGTATTACCAGTTGCCTTTTAACATGTTGAAAATACAGTTTATCTTATAATATAAACATAGATGATTACGCAACTAAGAAGAGAATTTTTTGCCGGATATCATAACTCTCCTTGGTTTGCAGGAAGAAGGAAATGAATAACACTCCTATTTCCGGTTAAAGAAAGGATAAATTTTTGTTAAAATTAGTATTATACATTAAATGATGAAATGGTAAGTAAGACTTAGTTTTTAATTCAATTTTTTTTTTTTCTGTTTGAAATTTCATGTTTTTAATATATATATATTTCGATTCTTATGAAGAATTTTCCGTACGTTTCTGTTTTACTGGTCTGTTTACCTTTACTAAACGCGTCCTTGATCAATTTGGAAGAAAATGGTTACAAAGGAATTATTGTGGCTATACGAAATACAATTAAAGAAGATCCACAACTGATCGAAAATATTAAGGTATGACACTTTATCTATAGTTTTTAATAGTATTTTTCAAAGTTCGCAATTGATAGAATACTTCTATCTATTGATAGCAATAAAAGAAAAGTAGATTTTAAAATACTAAATAAATAAAAATATATACGCACATGTGTGTAAATTTTCATTTTATTTAAATATATTAATTACACAAAATCATAATTATAGTACTATATTGTTAAAAATGAATCAATTTTTAGTAATAACCTACAGTAGTAGTAAGAATAAAAATATTTAGTAGAAAATCTTGAAAAATACTTGTTAGTAGACAAATTAACATATTTTGATTAAAGTTAGACAAAAACAATCATTTTTTTTTTAATATCATAGTCTATCAAAATAATTCAGTAAATACTTTATGGAGAAGTAGAATAAAAATAGAATTAAAAGATAGTATTTGTTTAAGCGAAAATCCTTACTTGTTAGTGTGTGGATTTTCTTTTAATGAAATGTTATGAAAATCAAATAACGATTGATGAAAATGTATATTTTATTAAAAGGAAAATTGTTGTGATATTTTTAAGACAAAATCAAAAATTCCGAACTAAATTTTAACATTATATCCATTTTACCGATTAATAGTCTCTTATGATTTCATTTTTTTAATGCTCCAAAACAGATTAAAGTTAATGTATACTGTTTTATATATTAATAATAACAACAACAACAATTCAAAAATAATAATTCCTTAGAAAGTAAATAAAATAAAGTCTAGTATAATAAAAAATAATATGCAATTCCGGAAACAATTAATCACCTACTTTCCGAATGTTCCCTTTATTTTGGAATGATTAAAATATGCCATCAAAATCATCTATATGCTGAATCTTATAAAATTCTATTAAATAACTCGGTAATCTTATTGCCAGTAATATACTAATATAATTATTTAGTAGTTATTATTATATACTAGCTGGCATACTCGATGCTGCTTGAATAATATTAAAATATAATTAATTTAAAATTATTGATATAAAATAAAAATTATGATGATAATCCTGTAAGATTAAACGATGCGGTGTCGAGATAACCTTTAATGGCAGAACATCACTACTAAATTTCATGAAAATCTATAATTACTTCAAAAGTTATTAATGGGGGACACTCCTTTTTCTTCGGAAAGTATGCTAAAAAATGAAAATTCAAAGATCATCAGAATCAATGTTAATTGCATCGTAAATATTAAAAATTAAAATATGGCTTTTCTATCGAATCAAATATAATAATAAGTTATTTTTATCTTCAAAATAAATTATATAAGCCAGGCAGTTTATCTAATATATTATTGAATTATAATATTATATAAAAATTAAATCTTTTTAAATAAATTAAAAAATACATTAAAATAGAGGAGAAAAAATTAAAAGCTCAATAAACATAAAATAGTTAGTAATCTCGTTTAGCCTAGGAAGTTAACTATTTTATATTTATTAAGCTTTTAATTTTTTCTCCTCTATTTTAATGTATTTTTTAATTTATTTAAAAAGATTTCCTTTAAATTTTTTGAATTTTGTTCTATGTTCTAGAATGACAATATTTATTGTAACTGTTGATTGTTCTATAAGTTATGCTTATGTATAAAGCTGATGAGGACTGTCTATGGTCGAAAACATTTCTTATTAAGTGCTTATGTTTATTAGACTTTTAAGATATTAGCCTTTGAGAGCAGTTTCTTTAGAGCTTTATATTTAAGAATGAAGAATTTTGGCAAAAGTTTTATTGTCAAAATATAATTAGGAATTTAAATATTTTTATACATATACAAAGCAATGCAAAAACTGGTACTAAATGATGAGTTATTTTTTTAGAAATAATTAATTATAAACAGGAAGTAATAATAGCTGAAAACATTTGTAACATTAAATAAAGTTAATTTGTTTATTGTAACTGTTGATTGTTCTATAAGTTATGCTTATGTATAAAGCTGATGAGGACCGTCTAATAAACATTTTCGACCATAAAATTTTATTTTAAGTCAATTACTTCTGGACTGCTTATTAAGTGCTTGTGTTTATTAGACTTTTAAGATATTAGCCTTTGAGAGCAGTTTCTTTAGAGTTTTATTGTGAAACAGCTGAGCCAGCTATCTTGAGAAGATGCAGTGTTTAAAGGAACTTAGAACAAATTCACTAAAAATAGCAAGGGCAGAAGAAACCTGGGAATTCTTCAAACAATGCAAATTAAATGGTGTGTTACCTAAAACATTTTTTAATATTCAGCTTCCTATTAATTCTAAAAGAATCTTAGAGAATACGAAAAGGATATGCTTAAAAGCGGCGACAACAGATGCGAGAAGGAAGTTTTATAAATTGCTCAAGTTAAAAGCAGAGCTGTCTGTAAAAATTGGATTTGCTAGATTTCCAAAATAAAACCTCTAGAATTGAGCAGTTTCAACGAGAAACTGAAGCCTTAAAGAATAAGCTTAGGAAAAAGTATATAAAGAAACTAAGATGGCTGTTGAAAGGACAGTTGAGAATTAAGAGAAATGACAAGCTACCTTTAGATGAAGTAATTACAATAATAGGAAATATCGACATTCCTCCATTCTTGAAAGATATCTTAAAGAAAGGCCTCTCGTATGCTCTTAAAACAGTAGCTAACATGCAAGACCTGATACTGCCTTTTGAGAGGCTTTTGAATGATATGGATGATTTTAATAAAGAAAGGAATCGATGGAAATTCATGGAAGAAACTTTAAAGCATAGGAAGAAAGATGCACCTAAAATCCTTGAAGCTAATAAAGAAAAATTACAGATTAAAAGACCCCACAAATGGCTGCAGGAGCATCAACTTTTGATTACTAGAGAAGATAAATCTAGAAAGCTGGTCTTGATGCAAAGGAAGGCCTATGATGATTTTCTGCAAGATTATATACACCAATCCCAGGCAGAATTGTTAGACAATGATCCTACATCTACGTTAGTGAAAAAACTGGATAAATTGATGAAGAATAAATGTCTACCTGATTTCTTAAATGTGAAAAGGATTTCCAACCCAGTCTGTCCGAGGCTTTTCGCCTATGTGAAAATACATAAAACACCACTAGCCTTTCGACCAATTGTCGAAAAATGCCGGTCCCCATTGTACAATCTTGAGAAGGCCTTAGCAGGGTGGATTAACATTAAAATAAGAGAATATCCCTACGTAGTTAGTTCTCCTGTAGAGTTCATTCAGAGACTGAAAAATCTACAAATAGAAGACCAGATCTTAACAAGATTTGATTTTGAAAAACTATCTATCCCTGAACATTGCACCGACTTGTCTGTGTTTATATCGATTTTTATTGGCAAACCTTCCAGATCAAGCTTCTAGCCCAGCCCTCTGTAGAGATTTGACCGATATTCTATGTTACAACTCGTTTTTTAGGTACAAGAATTGCTTTTATAAACAAGTCAAAGGAGTGCCGATCGGGAGCCCATTTGCAGGGGTGCTAGCGGAGTTAGTCCTAAGATCTTTAGAAGAAACCTGCTTATTTAACATCATTAGTGAGGCCAACATGTATTCTAGGTATATAGATGATATTTTTGTTATCTGGAAGAAAGACAAGTCGGAGGAACTGGAAGAATTCTCTAGTATTTCCAGCTACGGTTTAAAGCTCATGTTAGAGGAAAAGAGCAAAGAAAGCATACATTTTCTGGACGTACAAATAGTACTAAGAGACTGTTCACTTGAGACCTTGGTATATAGGAAGCCATCTAATACTCCTGTAATAATCCCATGCTGGTCAAATGACCGTTGGAGTTACAAGAAAGCTGCCTTTAAGTCGTATATAACCAGGGCTATAACACTCCGCTATAGCACTCAAATATTATTTGAAGAAGAAATGAGAACAAGTGTAGAGATTGCGAGAAAACACGGTTATGGTAGAAAGCTTATAGAGAATACTTATAAGGAGGCTTCACGTAAACAGGAACGTAGAAATAATGCTCCTCAGAAACAGGAAACTGATCTCGGGCAAGGTAATAATAGGCAAATAGAAAGAAGGTTTGAAGTGGTTCCAGACGCTCTAAGAGGTTTTAAAACAGTTGAAAATTTATTGAAGTTAAAATAAAAAGAAACCTGCTTTTAAGAGACCAAGTACGATTTTTAATTTGCTAAAGAACGTCAAAGATGAGTACGCAAAAGAAGAAGGTACAGGTATTTATGAAATAAATCTAACGAACTTAGATAAGTAGCGAGAGGAAGTTTATGTTGGTGCGTCGGCGAGGAATCTAAATGATAGATTATTAGATCATCAAAGAGATATTAAAAAAAGAGTTATGTCAACAGCTTTAGCAAGATGGGCATACGAGCATGATGTTGAAATTTGATGGCAAGATGCTAAAGTGGTTAAACAAATACATGATTTAAAAGATTTATTTATTGCAGAGCAATTGCAGATTTTAGAGGACGTGAGAAAGGAAGTGTTATTAATGAGAGGCAATCTATTTCTATTTCAAAAGCCTGGAGATTTGCGTTGAATGAGCAAGTGCAGAATAAAGAGAATGGAGATGAGTAGGAAAAGCGTATGACTTAGTAATCTTGTTTAGCCTAGAAAGTTAACTATTTTATGTTTATTGAGTTTTTAATTCTTTCTCCTCTATTTTAATATATTTTCTAATTTATTTAAAAAGATTACCTTTAAATTTTTTGAATTTTGTTCTATATTCTAAAACGACAATATTTATTGTAACTGTTGATTGTTTTATAAGTTATGCTTATGTATAAAGCTGATGAGGACAGTCTATGGTCGAAAACATTTCTTATTAAAGTTTTATTTTAAGTCGATTACTTCTGGATTGCTTATTAAGTGCTTGTGTTTAATAGACTTTTAAGATTCTTAAATATTTTTTATAAACACTATAATCTAGATTTTATATTTTCTTGCTGTGTGTATTCAAAATATTTGGGCCTAATTTGTTTTAATACAAAATTTTCTCAAATAATATCTTTCTAAAAACTGCTCATAGTCCAAAAGTTCAACAGATAGATAAATTCAGCATTAAATTAGCAGTAAGAAATCACAATATATTTTCACTGGAATATTTTTGGTTAAAATATATAACCACACTCTGATATGCACTAAATCATACAGAATTTACATACATTAGAACTGCAATAGCAAAACTGTTATATATATGATTTAGATGTAATAAAGGAAAGCACAAGAATAATAGCCCTATTAAACTCTAAAAGAAAATCTATTAAAGGAGAGGAGAGAGATAATAAGTAATAAAAGACCAAAATAATTATCTAATAAATGAACAAGTGGAAAATGTATCAAAAGCATGATTATATAATGTACAAAATAAAACATATATTTTTATATATAAAAATTTAAGAGAGTAGTTGTATATTTTAAGCAATTTCTATATGGCAACATATACTGAACAAAGAACTTTTGTAAATTTAGAATATATGTTCTTAATTGTTTCTAATATAATTTTGTATAATTAATATATATGCAGAGCTGTAGAGACACGCTGTCGTTTCTCTCGCTGAAATTAGCGAGAGACCTGACCGGGTCTCTTGATATATATCTTACGAGCAGAGCTGCTGAGAGAAATTTTCAGGGCTGTGACAAGTGTATGGTCCGGGCCCCCACTTAAAAAAGTGCCTCACTTTGCTTTAATAAAAAAAGCCATATAAAACATTAAACATTTATTTAAAAAAGTGTATAATAAATTTAAAATTCAATACATTACACACCATGCAATTTATAAAATAATTTATTTTGGCAGGACTGTTTTGTGCAGTAGACAGTGCATTCTGGCAGCGGCCTGCGAACTATCAGATATGTTATGTGACACGTCAGAGCCCGATGGTCGGGCCCTTTTTGATGCCGGGACCCTGACAAAAACCTTGGATGTCACCCCCTCTCAGTGGCCATGCTTATGAGAATGGTTATATATTTTAATTGAATATATTCCAGTAAATAAATATTGTAATTTCCTATTGATAATCTAGTGCTGAATTTATCCATTTATTTTTTTTTTACTTTATGATATTGTAAATTTAAAATTCCTGCATTTTATAATATATGTTGGCAATTTGATCATAAAATATTTACATAAACTATAAGATAAAATACTAGTACTAACTTAAAGTGGAAAAGGCGCACAAATTCACAGAAGCACTTTCAACTTTATTAAGTCATCTTCAGCTTACAAAATAACAGGTTTTGGAACATAAGAACAATATAAAATATATAAGAACATTATAAAAATTCAAAAATTTAAATGGAAACATAGATAATGTGTCAGAGTACAACATTATACTGGTCATCTTCAGCTTACAAAATAACAGGTTTTGGAACATAAGAACAATATAAAATATATAACATTATAAAAATTCAAAAATTTAAATGGAAACGTAGATAATGCGTCAGAGTACAACATTATATATACATATACAGATAATAGTTTAAACAAAATAAAAATAAAATAAAGGTTATATAATATAATTATAGGTTAAAATCATAATAGATGGGAGTGTAATCATAAAAACCATTGTGGAGATATAGTAGCGGGTAGACAGTCCCGCTATAGTTCTCTAATAATAGATGGGAGTGTAATCATAAAAACCATTGTGGAGATATAGTAGCGGGTAGACAGTCCCACTATAGTTCTCTAACAGAAAGTCCAAACAAAATAAAATGGCATGTCAGTCAGTCAGTATGCACAACAGAATTAGTATTAATTATCTATTGAAATGAGGATAATTCATAAAATTTAAGGTCATCATGGAAACTATTTAGAAGAAAATTTTATAAGCATATAAATAGTGTATCAAAAATTCACTAGTCTTCACTTAAACTTTTATACAGCTCCTCCCATCGTGTGATATTTTCACACATTTTCAGTCATTCTAGTCTGATGAGACTATTTTTTAAATGTTTATAATGTAATTAAAATAATTATATTTTAAAATCTATTAATCAATTGATATATTTCTATTCAAATGTTTATTTCATTTAATATTAATTTTAAAATAATATTTTAATTTTGTTGAATCATTTCATTGATTTTTTTATATGTATTATAAATAAATTGCAAATGAATATTGTAAATACAGTAATCTCTTTGGCAATGAATTGATCTTCTATGTCATAAGCTAGTAATCTCAAACACAAATTGTGTGCAGCCCATATCGGCAATTCAAAAGAAAATTAAGGATTGCAAATGAATATTGTAAATACAGTAATCTCTTTGGCAATGAATTGATCTTCTATGTCCTAAGCTAGTAATCTCAAACACAAATTGTGTGCAGGCCATATCGGCAATTCAAAAGGAAATTAAGAGCCAAATATTTTTAAACAAAATCATAATGAAAGGAAAATATTTATTTATAATTACTTTCACTTTTTCTTATGAAGATATCAAAATAACATTATGTAATTATGAGATTATAAAATAATATTTTTATTTTCGACTACTACTTGGCACCTGATGTGAATCTGCTAAAATTTGTAGCTTTGGAGACATATTACTGGAAATTATCCTCATTAAAGATTACAGATGTTCATCAATCAATCAATTTCTTTTGTTAGATTTATTAATTTTTATCTACGAAATATGCTTATATCAGATGTGTAAATACGAAACCGGAATTTTTTAGTAAAAAGTACACGTTCATCGTATGATAATGGTTAAGAGTATTTTATTCAAAGTATTACCCATTATTAGTTATACATTTTTCCCATCTTTCTGGCAATGCGTGGATGCCACGCCAAAAACAACTGTTCTTCTTTTGAGGCAAACCAGTTATCAAGCCATTTTCGTAGGAAGTGAAGCGCTCCTCAGCAAGTCCGTGTTTCATCGATGCAAATAAGTGAAAATCGGATGGAGCCAAGTCTGATGAGTAAGCCTCATGCGAAAGTATTTCCCAATTAAGTGCTTCCAACGTTTCCTGGACCCCTTTTGCTTTGTGTGATGGTGCATTATCATGAAGCAAAATCACTTTGTGTTGCCTTTTATCATATTCTGGTCGTTTTTCATGCAAAGTTCGATTCAAACTGATCATTTGTTGTTGGTAGCGTTTAGTATTTATGGTTTCACCAGGTTTTAGCAGCTCAAAATAAATCACACCCTTCTGATCCCACCAAACACTGAACATTGTCTTCCGTCCGAAGCGATTTTGCCTTGCAGTCAATGTCAATGGTTGTCCTGAATCAATTGGTAGCATTTAGTATTTATGGTTTCACCAGGTTTTAGCAGCTCAAAATAAATCACACCCTGCTGATCCCACCAAACACTGAACATTGACTTCCGTCCGAAGCGATTTTGCCTTGCAGTCAATGTCAATGGTTGTCCTGAATCAATCCAAGATTTTTTGCACATTGGATTCTCAAAATAGATCCATTTTTCATCGCCAGTCACAATTCGATGGAGAAATGACTTTCTTTTGTATCTGGCGAGCAGCATTTCGCAAGTGGTTTTTCGATTTTCCTGTTGTCTTTCATTCAGTTCATGTGGAACCCATTTTCCCAGCTTTTGGTCTTTCCCATGGCTTTTAAATGTATGGAGACGGCTTCTCATGACACATTCAATTGATCCACGAGTAGTTTTTGCGTTATCTTTCCCATGGCTTTTAAATGTATGGAGACGGCTTCTCATGACACATTCAATTGATCGAGTTGTTTTTGCATTTGAGCATCATCCTCATCCAAAAATTCTTGCAATTCACTGTCTTCAAACTTTTTTGGTGGTCTTCCACATTTTTTGTTTCTCACATCAAAATCACCATTTTTGAATTTATTAAACCACTCATAACATTGTGATTTACCAAGAGCATGCTCACTGTAAGCTTTGACAAGCATTCGATGTGATTCTGCAGCAGTTTTCTTCAAATGATAACAAAAAATCAATGGTGTCAGCAAATCGTAACATGTAGGCACAAAAGTCGATGCAAATGATAACAAAAAATCAATGATGTCAGCAAATCGTAACATGTAGGCACAAAAGTCGACGTTTTTAACACGTAAAAAAACATGTATTATTGTATGAAACTTGTATTGTTATGAATTGAATGTTGTTGACAGATGTCAAAAGAAAACAATGGCGCCAATAATGCAGTTTGATGAAAGGTACATTGACATATGGCGCCATTTATTGGCAAATTCCAGTTTCATATTTACACACCTGATATACATATCCCCAAAACAATGCAATTATTTTTATGGCTAAATTTCATAAGGCATGATTCATAGATGCACAGTAATAAAAGCAAAACTGGAAGTAGTCACCGTTAGCCACAGATTTCTATACATAGATGACCTGGTCATTGTTTAAAAGTGAAGCTGTAAATGTTGGGATCAGTGACAGATTTCTATACATAGATGACCTGGTCATTGTTTAAAAGTGAAGCTGTAAATGTTGGGGTCAATGGTGGGGTACTTTCACGAATGTACGTTCAATGCTTCAGTAAATTGACTTTATATTTGGTGGCCAGATGTAACCCATTTATTTTAAAAAATGTGATGAACAGATCCTAATAGTTAATAAATAGGATGTAGTACCCAAAAATGGGGTATTGAACCATTTTTTTATTATAATTTTTTATAAATATACGCCAGTCAGCTCAAGGTCAGCCTCACAAAGGTCAGGGGAGACCAATAGAAAGCAAGCTATCTATGGTATAGAAATCTGTGCTGTTAGCACAGGGCAAGTCAAGTACCGTATGCATTAAAACTTTATCGTTATTTTATTAACATTACAGTCAAAACATTATTACAAATTTAACATATACAGCCGATTCCACTTAATTGGGCCAAATCTCAAAGAACAGAAATCAAACTAATAAACTAATATATAATTTAAATGCTTAACTGGGACAACAGCAGAAAAGGAATTTAGCATTTTTGATATATTTTAGGGATTTTTTGAAAGTATGTCAACACTGCATACACTATTATTTGGCAACATTAGCATGATGTGAATCAGTTATCTCTCATCATGCATCTGGCAAGTATACATCTGCTTAAGAATCTACCATTACTATATACTGTATCTAACAATATTCGTTTACAGTGTCGATTTTATTTAAAATTTTTAATTGCCAACATGTCAAGAAATAGTTTTATATTTTCAAGAAAATTGTTTTGCTAGATGAAATTAAAAGCCAGCTATTTAATACAAGCTATCATAGACTTGCTGATATAACAATCTATCATACATGTTATCTACAACAAGAAAATTAACTGCGTAAGGAATAGGCATTACAGAAAGAAATTCCAGGAACATCCAAAAGAATGCTGGATGGAAAGGATTCAGAAGTTGAAGAAGCATTAGATCAATGGTTTTCTATAGTTAGGAGTGAAGCGTGAATATCAGTGTATCAGTGACCTAGTATTGAAGGGGAAGTCAGAGGAGATTGATAAAAAGCTAATTATTTTTTTGCCTACATATTACATATTTTTAGAAATTATTATTAGTACATTTAACTGAAACAGCCACTTAATTGAGCCAAAATGGATTAGTTCCATGTCCCAATTAAGCAGAATCGACTGTATTCAAACAAATAGCTAAAACATTTTCACAGACTGTACAAAATTGTTTTGCAAGCCAGATATGGCCCATGGGTCACCAATTTGAGACCACTGTCATAAGCTCAAATTATTCTCCATCATAAAACAAACACAAACCAAACCAAGAAAAAACTTATTGTAGATGTCCTGTCAAGATAAGTATTCACTTCTCATTGCTGAAAATAAAGGGAAAACTCTAAGTATAGAATATAGTACTAATTTATCACAAAGACATAACAATAAAAATAGTTATATTAAAAGATAAACACAAGTTGGCAGATGGATGCATGATAAAGCAGTTTAACATATCAAAAGATTCAGATTCAATTCCAATCCCACACCTCCAATTTTTCAGAAGTCTATGCCCAGCTCATTAATTAAAACTAACTTAATAATCACATAAAACACATACATACACATAGTTAATTATGAAATTAGGCAAAAAATGTGTGAAAATACATTGTGCAACATGCATTTTCTCATATCACTACTTTATGACAATGATTTGTTGGATTTGTAGGACAAAGATTATCTGCACCAAACACAAGAGGAGAGTCTAATAATGACAGAACAAGACAAAGAATGATATAAAAGTTCTATAATGAGTCAGAACAAATCCCACATATACTGCAGTTAGACTATAGCAGAGTTGCTCAACAAATCAATCGCAAGCCTCCATCCATCTTACAATCAACTCATTTGTTAAACTTCCACTTTACAATACATAATAAAGGTTCTTCTTGAAACAAGAAAAGTGAAATTATCCCTACGTGTTTCCATTCTTTGTGTCTTTTATCATTTTTCAGTAATAGCAGATTAGATCAAACGATAGAATATAATAATATTTCAAAAACAATAACTGAAGATTATTTCAATGAGTAAGGAAAAGTTTGTTGGACAAATGCATTCATAGGTTCAAATGTCTTTCTTTATTACACTACTCAACAATAGTCTGGACAACAATATATTGTTATTCAGCACTGACAAGGGGAGGACACAGCTGACTCCCCACCGATTTTGATCCGCTTGCGTATGGTGAAAATACATCAAAAATGAGTGAATACGTGTCCGAGCTTTTCATCGAATATGGCCTTCTAATAGTATTTTTTAACACTTGAAAAATCGAACTTTTGATAATTCAGCTTAAAAGCGATGGATAGATAACAGATCACCAGGTGCACAGATGGCGCACTCGATAAATACGTGGCTCGTAATCTGAAGGTAGTGGGTTCGAATCCGGGTTGATGTGCATTTTTTTTTTATGCATCGG
Organism: Olivierus martensii; assembly: GCA_000484575.1. Lineage (NCBI taxonomy): Eukaryota > Metazoa > Arthropoda > Arachnida > Scorpiones > Buthidae > Olivierus > Olivierus martensii. Next base: position 2,236 of record AYEL01073402.1, on the reverse strand, counting down.
AAAATTATTTTTTATTTTTCATTATTTTTTATTTTTTATGTACTGTACATTTTAATTAATTTATTTTAATTATTATTAATTTTATATATATTGGTTATCACATAATTCGTATGCATTAATATATTTATTTACAAAACAAAATACTCTATTACTCTACGGGGATCGTCCGACGAGATAGGGAACGAAGACATAAAAGAATAATGGAAGAATAACGTAATTTTTTTTATTCACTCTCTCCCAGGTTTGATCTCCGGGTCAGATAGCTCTCTCTCTAGCGCATTATGTTAATATTGTGTTTTATTTCCTATTTTTTTAAATAAATATATGTTATTTGTTTTGAATAAGTATCGAAATCTCTCCTATCCTGGATCCTTGCGTCACTTACTCGCGATCCTATTCGAAAGTATGCTATAATTTATCGATATACGTGTTTTTACTCTGACATACATTGTGGGGACCCTACATAAATATATTAATGCATACGAATTATGTGATAACCAATATATATAAAATTAATAATAATTAAAATAAATTAAAACGTACAGTACATAAAAATAATAAAATGAAAAATAAAAAATAATTTTTCGATGAATAAAAAAAAAAAATGCACATCAACCCGGATTCGAACCCACTACCTTCAGATTACGAGCCACGTATTTATCGAGTGCGCCATCTGTGCACCTGGTGATCTGTTATCTATCCATCGCTTTTAAGCTGAATTATCAAAAGTTCGATTTTTCAACTGTTAAAAAATACTATTAGAAGGCCATATTCAATGAAAAGCTCGGACACGTATTCACTCATTTTTGATGTATTTTCACCATATGCAAGCGGATCAAAATCGGTGGGGGGGTCAGCTGTGTCCTCCCCTTGTGAGTTAAATTTATTAAAAAATAAACTTCTTTATTTAAAATTTTTTTCTTTTTTAGTCATAATTATGAGTATAGAGAAGAAAATTAAAACTTATCATTACCATGATGAATAGGAACATTTTTTTCTCATGATTAATGGCAAATGATCTTGTCTAATATGTAATTCAGTTCTTGCTATCCAAAAAAGGAAAATATTGAAAGATATTTTTGAACAATACTCTCCATTTATGAAAATGAATATCTGAAAGACTCTGAAATATGACGAGCAAAAATTATAAATTTAATATTGAACTTACATTCACAACAAAATATATTTGTAAAAATTTTAACATTATCTCTTTCGTCATATAATCCAAATTTTAAATCAATTGCAAAATTTATATAATGACAGATATTGCATTAAAATATTTGTTTATGTATCCATGTATTCGCAGTTATTTTCATATTTTCATGTTAAGAATTTTTTATTTTACTTAATAAATTATATGGATGACATTGCTATTTTAGTACTTTTATTCATACATCATAGTAATATATTGCTCTGGTGAAAAAAGTAGCTCTTGATCATAAAAATAATCGGGCTGTTTGGCAGCCCTGATATAGCTTTATCTATTTTGATAAGTAGATTTTTCTTGTAAGTCAGGGACTCTATATAATTATATACAAATATAATACTCTCATTTTTAATTAAACTTTTATATAATAATCTTTATTTATCCTACTGCTTATTAATAATAAATTATATAAACTGTTAAATTAGTGTTTTTATTAGGTAGATTTTTTGTTTGACGACAACGAAACCAAACCTGTAGACTAATCATGACAAAATAAGAAAAAAATATATTAAATTATTCTTATTTTTCTTCTTCTTTAATATAATAACTTATTGTGTCGATGATATGTTCACCAATAAATTACAGTATAATAATATTCCTACATATAAGCAATAATATGCAAGTAAATGTATGATTAAGAAGTTCGGTTTTTCTTCATATAGCCTAAAACAATTTACAGCATCCTCTCCTATGGGACAGGACTTTAGGCTGGATAAACAAATGGCCGGCTAATCCGAAAACATAAGCAAAATACTATTTAAAAGTTTCTAAATTAAATAAAAAATATATATGTTGTATTTTAAGGTTTATTCAAACAAATCATTAACTTTTATTTGTCTTTTTGATTTAAATTCATTTTTTGGAGCAAAATCACACCATTTTTCATAAGAATTATATCAATATCAGAAAAATTATCTATCTGGTTGGGTTGATGTTTTATCCCAGTTTCAAACACTTTTTTCCTTTCCGAGTGACTTATACTTTTGTTTATCGTTTTTTCTTTTTACTCATAGTTCGACAAAAATGTAT
>AYEL01073401.1:0-13879 GCA_000484575.1 Olivierus martensii | reverse complement strand
TTTCAAATTATTAAAATTTCTGTTAAAATATATCAAGGGATTAAAATTAGACATGTATTAGGTTCATTTGAAATAATTCCCTTGAAGTTTTGTAAAAAATATAGTTGATGCTATAATGACTGTGCCAATCTGTGTGTTGCCTAGCTGGCACCATTGAGGGCCCATGGCAAAAAGCCAAAAAATCAATTTGAAAAATTGGATTAATAAAATCAGGATTAATTTTTTAACTCATTTTTTTAATGTTTTTATCATTTTTTGTTCCACAATCTTGACATCTATCAATAGATAAGGCAAAGAGGAAAGGCACTCAATAGGTTAACATAGCTTGATTATCAAATAGAATAAATGCATGTTTATTAATATATCTCCTATCAAGATTGATTTTAATGCATATAGAAATAGAATAGATTTCTATCTGAAAGATAATGATTAACTATCCAAAGGAATAAGAATAAAACATCCTTGTTATCTCAAAATAAATATTGCCACTACAATAATAATGGTTTTGGAAATGTCTGTATACTAGATAAGTCCAGCCTTGATACTGCATCCAAATCCACTCTTCCATGCTGGGAAAAACAACATGAAGGATCTGAAAAAGTTAAATCTGGATGCATGTGACCTTTAATCTCTCAAGAATGTGACTGTGTATCTTGCCCCATTCTAAAAATACTCCATTTTGTGGGTCCAAAAAATTCTTTCCCCACAACAATGGAGCTTATAATAATCCTTCTGGGCAATAGATTCAGCATATAAATGTAAAGAGTAAAACGCCAAGAGGATTTCAAGAGCAGCAGTAGGAGGAGTTCTCATAGTTCCTGTGATGCTCAGAAATCATCATTTGATTTTCTCAAGTTCAGTTCAGGATCTCTCTAACAGAAATCTTTATCACTAAATAATGGCTGCATAGATAATAATGGATCTCACAACTATAGTGAATATCCAATATAATAATTTTTGTTTCAATCACCACATCTTACTCAAAATGCTCTACAAGCCCATAGGATTTTACATGCTTTCATAACAATAAAGTTGTTTGTAGTTTCCAAGTCAATCCCTTATCTGATATCACACCAGATATTTGACTTCAGTAGAAAACTAACCGTTTGCTGAAGAATGATGTTTAGAAAGCCCATTAATTGTTTTCTTTATGTAAAAGTACAACTATGATCTTTACTGAATTAACAGAATACTAATTACCAACAAATTAAACATGAATTAGACTGTATTAAGAGTATCTGAGGTATACTGCAGTGGTCTCCAAAGTGGGGTACGCGAGATGATTCCTGGGTACAGTGAAAACAATTTTTATATATTGTTTGTAGACTCTACAAGCTGCTAGATCATTGAGTATTAAAACTAAATATCAAAATAAAATAAATTTGGAATCAGACCTTCATATTGCAGTGTCAGATAACATCAAACCAGAATTTCAGAAATTATTAAACAAATGCAAGCCATTGTTCTCATTAAACTGTAAGAAGAAAAATAAATATGCATATTTAGTTGATGCATCTATGTTTATAATAAAAATAATGTGCAATTATAGCTTTTTTTGGATATTACATAAGGTCTTATTTCCTCTTTAAACATTAATTACAATAGATATCTGCTCAATTAATTGGGGATATGTGCCATTTATTTTTTCTGTCTTAGGGGTACACAGTCAAAAAAGTTTGGAGACCACTGGTATACTGTATACTGTGGTGGGGAAAATTCTCATCAGAATAATGAAATATCAATAACTGTAGCACTTACCGCAGTTGAGGTTACTGTTACTTCTTCATACAAGATTTTTACTCATCGCTAACGCTTTCGGTAACTCTACCATCTTCAGGCTGAGAAGTTCCAAAATGATAATTCGAATACTATAACGGTTCGAGTACAGAATTCTGTACTCGAACCGTTATAATGTTCGAATTATCATTTTGGAACTTCTCAGCCTGAAGATGGTAGAGTTACTGAAAGCGTTAGCGATGAGTAAAAATCTTGTATGAAGAAGTAACAGTAACCTCAACTGCGGTAAGTGCTACAGTTATTGATATTAATTGAATATAAGCAGTGAGCTTTAAAGAATGTAGAATAATGGAAATGTTATCAATATAGCCCAGAGTGAAAAATCTTTTCTATTGAGTGTAAATAAAAGATCATTCATCACAAGGCACCAAAGAACGGGAGAGAGTATTCTCCCTACAGACAATACATGTCCATTAATATTTTAACTTCTTCTTCATAAAGTATACTATTAATATAAACAACTTGATGCTTCAGAATGGAATCAATTCAATGAAGTAATTGTTGTACATATTCCATTCTGCTTGCTGCAAGGCTAATTTGCTCATAAGAAGTAGAGTCAAAAGCTCCTTGAATATCAAAGAAAGTCACTAATGCAATTTCTTTGTATCCAATTCCCCTCTCCACAAATGATGCAACTTCATGGAGAAAATTTTCAATCAGTTTGTTTGATTAATAAGCAAATTGGCTGTGATATATAGGATACTGATTCAAGCCTCATCTTTAAGAAATCTATTCACCAACCATTCCATCATCTTTAATAAGAATTATGTCTGGCTAATTGGGCAATAGGATTTAGCTTCAGTATAAAAGCTATCCAGACTTAGATATGAATGCAACTCTTACTTGCCTCCAGGATCATGGAATATAGCCAAAAGCTAGACAGATCTTAAAGATACAGCAAAGAAGATACTGACAGAAAGATATCAGAAAGTCAAAGTCCTATTGTAAAAACAGTGGCAAAGTGCCATCTGGTATAGCAGACTTGAAGAATTTACTCACAGCCCATCTAATTTGATTGATTAACCAGCTTCTTATAAAGTTCCAATTCTCCCTCATGCATGATAAATATGTCAATTGAGATCTGACCACCCGTGAAAAAGATGATCCCTCAATCAAAATAAATCCAAGAAATTGTACTCGAAAGAGTTCCTTTAATGAGTCCTGGCAAGTTCCTGTCATTCTGCCATTTGGCATTTAATACAACTAACAATGTAATAATTCCTTTGGACATTATCTTCACCAGTCTGGATATATCAGGTATATTCCCCTGACAATATCTTTTCCAGAAAGAGAATAATAGGACTTACTCTCACTATAAAAGGTATGCCCAGATTTAGATATGAATGCCTTTCTAGTGGCTTTATTATAACAGATGAGAGCACTTCTGTATAAGTCCATTCACCAATCCTTTTATTAAAAAAGCTTTTTAACATTAAGTCTAAAACTGTCAAGCTGTCTACAAAGTCACGAATTTGAACGAACGTCAATACTATTAATTCTAAACTATGCCTAACTGTCTAACGACTCTGCAATCCTGAGCTCAGGTCTTAAACTAACTTCTAACTTAAAATTAATTAACCACAAAACAATCTAACAACAATTGTCGATAACCAGCAAAGCAAACCCGGAAATCGGACCTTAAACTAAAAGTGCCAATTAAGTGTTAGACTAGAACAAACAATGATGTTAGAAACTTACGCTAATAAATTGAAGGAAAAAATAATGATTTGTTAAGCATAAACTGTAGTAGCGCTTTCGATTATATACAATCCTCCTCAACTACAAAAGAACAAATCACTGAAATTATTGTTCCATAGAACACAACGTTTTACAGTTTAAACTCGGTATTACAATAACTTAACAGAAATTGGTATAAATTGTATATAAAATTAAAATACAACCAAAAATAATTAAATAACAGTCACTCAAAGTTACCAAAATAAACATTTACAATATTAAGCTGATAATATTAACAAATAATCAATAATAACATAAAAGATTAAATTTAAAAAATTATTCCATGTTGCCACATCACTTCCACGCATTACTTATAGTATTGGGATCAATCATTTACAATATTAAGCTGATAATATTAACAAATAATCAATAATAACATAAAAGATTAAAATTAAAAAATTATTCCGTGTTGCCGCATGGTTTGTTTCTCGTGTTGTGCTTGTTATAGATTGTCAGAGCCTCAGCGAACTTCCCCCGGTGGGATCTTGTTCCTTCAGTAGTAGTTTAGCATCGTTCCATTTAATTTCAACATCCGAAATGTGCCCCCGGTGGGATCTTGTTCCTTCAGTAGTAGTTTAGCATCGTTCCATTTAATTTCAACGTCCGAAATGAGGGCCCTCTGCGCCAGAGCAGTAGTGGAAACATTAGATTGAATATCCTTCATGTGCTCAGGAATACGTTTTTTTTAGGGAACGAGATGTGTATCCAATATAATTGTTATTACTGCCTCTATCATTATCATGAAGAGTGATTTGATAAACACCAGGAAAGCAAAACTGACTAAGCTTATCCTTGTCGTTCCTAAACAAATTAAATAAAGTGTTTCTTCTGTTAAAAACTATTCTTTGGCCTGAGAGCCTCTCCAGTTTCCTTTTAAACCTCATAGTAATTCTATTAATATCCAAAGTATACATTTTTATATCTTGGTCATCACTAACAACATTTTTCTGTCTTTTGGGCTTGGAAATTTTTTGCCACAATTTCTTGATTGTACTAGCTGGGTATCCATGTTTCAAAGCCTGCTGCTCAATCCATCTAATCTCCTCCTCCATATTTTTAATAGTTGTGCAGTGTGTTAACTTTCTTTGAAGAAGGGCTCTAAAGAGAGCTAACTTATAATGCCAGGGCTCTCCAGCGTCTGCATTCAAGAATAATGGAACATAAGTATCTTTCCTAAATATTGACAGAGCATAGTAACCTGATTTAATTTCAATATTTATATCCAAAAACTCAATTTGTTCGAAACTACGTCTTTGTCTAACAAGCTTTAAACCTAGAGATGGTCAGATAACACTGTTTGAAAATCAGGCACGTAATCAGAATTTTCATAAATAACCAAATGTCATCAATATAATTAATCGAATAATCTGACAGCTCAAACACGTGGAACAAAAAATTAAAAATTTTTATTTCTGTAGAACTTTCGGCTTAACGAAGCCATCATCAGCAGTTGTTTTTTCAAATAAGAATAATCATTAGAATCTAATTTTATTAAATCTGATTTTAATGATTATTCTTATTCGAAAAAACAACCGCTGATGATGGCTTTGTTAAGCCGAAAGTTCTACGGAAATAAAAATTTAATTTTTTGTTTTTCCCAATAATCTGACAGCTCAAACACAAAAAAATTAATTTTTTGTGTTTGAGCTGTCAGATTATTCGATTAATTATATATAAGAAGAAAGTGAAAAGTAAAATTATAGTATTATAAACATTTATGTCATCAATGTATCTCTTATAAAGCTTTAAACAGCCAATAATCGGTGGTAGGATAATTTCCTCCTTACTTCTCACCACCAGTTCCGAAAGAACCCCGGCCAAAGGGCTCCCAATCGGTACGCCTGTAGTCTGCAAAAAGAATTTATCATCATACTGGAAATAGGATTCATGTACAACCAAATAGCAAATCGATCTTATAAGAGATGGATCACATTGGTTCTCAGGTAAATGACTTAAGAAAAATCTATATAATAAAAGACAAGCTGGTTCTAATTTTATAGAAGGATACAATATTTTAAAATCATAGACTTCAAATACTTCATCCGGTAAAGGGCCTACTTGTAAAAGCTTATCTATCAAATCCACAGATGATTTAACTGTCCAATCATATTCTCCCATTTTTGACATACACCATTTCGCTATACACTTTTCTAAGATATACGATGGAGCAAACTACTTCTTTACTACAGGATTGAGCAGCAGGCTTTGAAACATGGATACCCAGCTAGTACAATCAAGAAATTGTGGCAAAAAATTTCCAAGCCCAAAAGACAGAAAAATGTTGTTAGTGATGACCAAGATATAAAAATGTATACTTTGGATATTAATAGAATTACTATGAGGTTTAAAAGGAAACTGGAGAGGCTCTCAGGCCAAAGAATAGTTTTTAACAGAAGAAACACTTTATTTAATTTGTTTAGGAACGACAAGGATAAGCTTAGTCAGTTTTGCTTTCCTGGTGTTTATCAAATCACTCTTCATGATAATGATAGAGGCAGTAATAACAATTATATTGGATACACATCTCGTTCCCTAAAAAAAACGTATTCCTGAGCACATGAAGGATATTCAATCTAATGTTTCCACTACTGCTCTGGCGCAGAGGGCCCTCATTTCGGACGTTGAAATTAAATGGAACGATGCTAAACTACTACTGAAGGAGCAAGATCCCACCGGGGGAAGTTCGCTGAGGTTCTGACAATCTATAACAAGCGCAACACGAAAAACAAACCGATTAATAAGATTGATCCCACTACTATATAAGTAATGCGTGGAAGTGATGCGGCAACACGGAATAATTTTTTAATTTTAATCTTTTATGTTATTATTGATTATTTGTTAATATTATCAGCTTAATATTGTAAATGTTTATTTTGGTAACTTTGAGTGGCTGTTATTTAATTATTTTTGGTTGTATTGTAATTTTATATACAATTTATACCAATTTCTGTTAAGTTATTGTAATACCAAGTTTTAAACTGTGGAACGTTGCGTTCTATGGAACAATAATTTCAGTGATTTGTTCTTTTGTAGCTGAAGAGGATTGTACATAATCGAAAGTGCTACTACAGTTTATGCTTAATAAATCATTATTTTTTCCTGTCTGAGTGCTAGTTTAAGTATTATTTGGATGTAAATAGACAGTGTATTATTGATTTTTCTACTTTTTTTGTAAATTGAAGGAATTCTCAAACAAGTTAATAACAAAAAACTATAAATTTATTAGACTCGAAAACACTTACAAAAGTTTTGATAAATGCTTTATTGAAACTATAATAAAGCAACAGTAAATTAATCAAAAAAACTTGTTTAATTCAACTCAAATATCAACAATCAATTATTCACAAAAGAAATGAACCTTAAATACTACTTAAATCTACTATCTCCACCACCGATACAAACTTCAAACAATTGTCGATCTCTACAAGAAACTCAAATGTCACTTAGCCAGCTTTACGTTCATACAACACCTCAATTGGCTTGTTGGATGCGTCAATCTTTTATACCGAGTGACTTACAATCCTGTACTTCGCTCATTTGTATACTTATACGTAACAAATTTAAAGTTATTAGTTTACAGAGCGATTCATTCAGGTCATCTTCTTTACAATTAATTTATATACCGAACAAAACATCGATAGGGATCATTCTTATATTCACATATTTGATCAGTGGTAAAATTAGTTAGATTAGACGATGATGTTATTAGTTATATGCTAATAAAACTGTTATTACCTTGCAAGTAGTGCTTTTATACTTCAACTTTTATACAATAGCAAGTGGTAGTATAGAATCTATATAAAATTAATAAATATTCTAATGATTGACTTTTTTGCTGCCAGCTATTTTTTAATTAAACCTCATTAATATGAAAAATAAAATTGCAAAATCTTGCTTAATTTTCATTGGAATTTTTGAAATATTTAGGATTTATTACATTTTTTATTGTCATTTTAAAGATATAAAACAGTTTTTTGAATTTTATTTCTTTCACAACTTTTCGTTCATTATATGAGATCAGAGAAAAAACATTTTATTTATACAAAATCTTACCCATCCAACAAAATGTCTTATATTTTCTAATAGCAGAAAGTCTTATGAATAAAATAAGGTATGAATGAAGAAAATTTGATAATATTTTTAAAAATTATCGATAAAAATTAAGCATTAAGCAAATTTTCATTAATTAAGCTAATTAATTAATTAATCAAAAAGTGACAAAAATTTATTAAAATATTACGAATTTTTTAATAAAATATGTTTATTGGCATATTTTCTCTTCATTTCAATAATTTTTATTTTAATTTTTTATAAAATTTTGAATTTATAAGCAAAAACATGACACACATGAAAATCATCCACTCTCATACATAAACAGCTATAACATTTTCTACCCTACTCTAATGGCCCTAAGATGTTTTGTTGGCACAATACACTCAATATCATGTGCAGTAAAGTAGGTTTGGCTGCAGTTTCCTGCAAAATGATTGGACATCATAAAACAATAATGTGCCATGCCCTTTTTGTAACCTGGGGTTAAAAAAGCACATACATAGGATTTTCTTATATTTTACTAAATTATCTGTAAAAGTAAAGCAATAAATGCAATAATAGGTAAAAATCTTCTTTATTTTAACAAAATTAACCAAAATTTTTGTATTAGCAGCAAACATTTTTTCAATTTTATGAATTTTACAACTCATCATACTAAAATTCCATGTTTTAGTTAAAATTTTAAAAATAAATTTATCTCACCCCAAAATCAAAATAAGAATATTAAAATATAATGGAATAAAAAGCAGAATCAATAAAATTTGATGAAAAATAATCCAAATTCTACAAATATAATTCATTCACATTTACTATCTTTAGAACAGAATTTAAAAAGAAATTTTGGCCATTGGAAAATATAGGACCCATCATCAGAGGTGCATATTTTCACCTGATAAATGCAAAAAACCACTCTGAATACATATCATTTAGAACTAGATTCAAAATATTTTAGAACACTTTCTTGTCTCAAGTGTTCTAATATAAGAAACGCTTTCCTATTAAGGAAAGCGTTTTTTTTTTTTTTTTTTTTAGCATTTTTTGTTCCATTTCCATGACATGTAGATGCGTTATTGGAGTCAATGGGTTAATACTATATATGTATTGTACTATATGGAAAAGCATATATATAATGAAAAATAATATAAAATAGAAAAGATATCATTTACTAATTGCATGCTCTTATCATAAACTGGCCAACACCAGTAATGGGATTGTTCAGAAGGTTGAAGATAGAGTTTAACCATCCAGGTCCAGAATCTTGCTAAAAATCTGGAGATATGAGATCCAGAATTGGACCTGGGGGGTCTATGCTGCTCTTAACAAAAATCATCTCTTCAGACAAACTATTTGACGTCAGTGAACAAATGCCATTTCTGATTGGTTGCTCCGCTAGAGAGACAATTTCTTTGTTCTAAATCGATGTTGCTGTACTTTTAAAGAGACTATTTAGTCAGAGACAACTTTTTGTCTTTTAGGCCGGCCCCAAACTAGTCAAGGGCATCGACTGCGATCTGACTTTGGATGCAATTTCTCTATTCATGTGACCATTTCATAAGACATTGCTGGATGCAATCTTTGAAAACCTCCATAACAGAAGAAGAAGATCTTTGAGGAGGTTGTTAAATCGATGTCACTCATTACGTTGTTTTCACAGCCAATCAACATTTCTCAAATATTTGTTTACCTATCAAGAATGGCGACATATAGAGACAACATGATAATGCTGGCTTCCATGCAATGTGTATTCATTTTATCTTTATATATTGAACATATATTATTAATGAGCTGTTCAAAAAAGAATAAAGTTATGACATAAACAAAAAGTTTTTTTTTCTTAATCTCAATAATGATTGAATTTCTCAATTCTAGTAGAATGAATAGCTGTTTTATTCTCCAACCAAATATTTGTGAGTATTTAAAACAATGCAATATACCTTTAGATAATGTGAATTTTTCTTCCTATATAAATTTATTATTGTATTATATAAATTTTTGATTCAAGTTATATCATTAAATGTAAGAATGAATAATAATTGGTTTAAAATCTCAAATTTATTTAATAAATGTAGATCATCTGATAAACTAACAACAATATTCAAATGCACATGCTCAACTTTTCAATTTTCACTGCACATATCCCATCGCACCAAATATCTAACATGTTTGATGTTAGGAAAGTTGTTCGCTCTGTCTCTGTTTTGTCGGAGGTGACAATGTTGCTGCAATGAGTATGCCATGACAAGTTGTATGTACGTTTTTGGTACAATGTCAAATGTGACCTGATTGCTGCAATATTGACTAGTTTGTGGCTGGCCTTAAAAATTCTCTCTCTGCAGAATGATAGCCTTACTTATCTCTCAGACGAGACAGTCAACATTTAGATGTTTTGAAAGAAGAAATAATATGTAATTTCAATTGGAATAGAATATTTAAAGGCCATTAAAATATTTGGAGTGTTTTGGGTGATCTATTTTTTAAAAAAATTTAATTATTAATTTAAAAAAATGAAATTGTGGCATTGCAATGAATTAGCATCAAATTTACACATATTGAATAAAAGATACTTTTTTTCAGTTGAAATAAATTGACATTGTAGTTTTTCTCAAGTAGAGGATAACTGAGGATATAATTCTGATCGATAGATAATTTTGATATTAACATGTTTTTGTTTAACCTATTATTCATCGTATAGGACATTACTGCATATTCCCATTTTCTAAATACCTTTGAACAATAAACGAAAATTCAAACAGAATTCTATGCATTAAATGTATATTTATTTGTTATCTTATTTTTCCAATTTAATATCAGTATTTAAAATTTGTTAACAATTGTGTTATCAATAATTTAAAATATTAATTATGTTTAAGTAAAATTTTACTTTGACTGCTGCCACTTGTCATTGTAAATTAACATTGTGTTCACAATGAATACAAAAGCTTTGATAAGCTGAAATGTCCATGTTTTTATTAATATTGGTAATTATAAATAACAACTAATACAATCAATTAAAGATATAAAAAATAACACACACAATCTAAACTATTGAGTGAATGACATCATTCAAAGTAAAATCTTACCTCAGTGGCATTATTTTTGACTACAAACACTAATATTATTTGCTTTAAATACAAATATTTTGTCTTTTGTAAATGTTTCTTTTAATTTAATAAAACATCATATTAACCCATATTAATATCAAATCTTTGTTGTGCATTTACTGATAATCAGTTATTTCACATTTCTCTCATTGACTGCTTCGATATATTCTCTATCGTATTCTCCAAAATAGAGTAGCTTATTTCTCCAATTCACTTATCAAAGCTTATATTTATTGTGAGGTATAATTAGATAAATAATCACATCTGTTTACCACCATTTTCTTCAAATACTGAGTTTGCGCAGTGCCAGTGAAATGCAATGTAACAAGTAATTTCATTGGTTGGAATGAGATTGATGTTGTGTATATACGAATTCTAAACATCATGGGAAAATGATGACTTTTCCTAAGAGAGAATGACTGGAGCATTGCTTAAAACATAATAATCTCTACTGTCTCTGTGAAAAAATTGTCTTTCCACAGAGACAATTTTTCATCTCTGTGCAGAGACCAAGACTAGCATAGACCCTCATGGATCCCTAGAAGTAATAAATGAATGCTTTACCATGAAGCTATCTGGCTGACAGTTTAAAAAAAATAAGATTGCTAATGATTAATGTAAGTTCAGAAAAACGGTCCAGGATTCGTGTAAGTCAAAATTACAACATAAGTTGGAGTATCTATATATATAATTCTTTTTTTAATTATTAAACAAATAAGTTTTTACTTGATTCATATATTAAAAATGTTGCTCTTAGGAAAAAAATATTTTTTTTTCCTAATTCAAGTATAGAAAAGGATCATTAAAATTGATCTTTTTCTACAATAGTAAATTTTATTTTATAGCTTTTAAAATATTTTAATATCTGCAGATTCAGGTTCTTTGAGATCAAAAAGTTATGCATTGAGTCGTCGAGGAAGTATACAAAATATAAATACAATAGGAAATGGCAGTGGTAAATTATCATTTTTATCAGAAGAAAATACTAATGACCACAGTTTCCATTCCTTTCTTTGGCAACATATTCAGATGGCTCTTACAAAAGGATTTGATGATAATGTTGGACGTCATCCAATCCCTGCTTATTTTGAGGTAGATCATATATAATTCAAAATTTAATACAGGTTGTCCTCGACTTAAATCATCATTGATTTATAATGGTAATATAATCAGTAAGTTGTGTGAGTGTTAAATACAATTTAAATGCATATAAGTCCATACACAATGGTCTGATGTATCAATTACATTCTTTTGTGTGTACTTTTATGTTTATTAAATATATTATGATAGTGTTTTATGTCATACTAAACATTGGTAGTGGGCAATCAAAAAATTTAGAATATTTCTGATGTACGGTTTTCAAATGGAATCCCATTATAAGTCGAGAATTACCTTTATATTTTATTAATGTTTAATTGCTAAATGAAAATGAAATTTATAATCAATTTTAGATAATATACTTTAAGTTAATTAAATCTATTTGAATATTATAATTTTCAATAGTATATTTATAATTATAATTATATCAGTTTGTTTCTTTTTATTTGAATGAAATTATTGCTGATTATGTAATATAAAAATTATATAATTTCCATATTTATTTTAATTATGCCATAAAATAACATGAAAGGAAGAAAGAAAGGAAACTGTCAAAAAGATAAAATAATTTCATCATTATAATAAACACTATTAGTGCATATCATGCCCTTTTTTCATGCAATTTATTCTTGATTACTTGTCAAATTGAGAATAGAGACAGATCATTTTTGTTTATGGTGAGTGTTTCACTCACCATAAACAAAAATGAAACCAGCATAACTAATGTGATTATCCATATTCCTCAGCAAAAAATTTATTGTAAATTTTCTCTTGTATTTGATAAAAAATACAGTGAAACCTCTCTATGTTGGACACATTTGGTTCCTTGAAAATGTATTCAACTTAGAGAGGTGTCCAACATAGAGAGATTCATAAAATCAAAATTTTTTCTAAACATACTAAACATTAAATTTTCATGTCAGTGCAAACCTTTATTCTAATAAAATTGGTAACCAATTATTATTTTAAATAAAAAATTTAAAAATGTTAAATACACATTGCAGTCTGTCAGTGCTTTCAACATAAGAACTATCTATTTGAAAAGAAGTCTGTAAGTAGAGTTTGCCTTTTTTATATTTAATTTATATTTCATCCACATATTTTCAGTTTTATTTTTTCTTATACCAAATAGAATTTCAACAATTTCTGATTCATTATTAGAAAATGCTTATCATTCAAATTCCTCTACATATTCCAAAACTGTTTCATGATCATGCAATTCTTCTTCCAACAAAGTCTCTATATGAATTGAGCTGGATATAATATTTTCAATTAAATCACTAGCTGTAAAATTTTCATATTCATGACAGACAAGATTGTTGTCAAAATTTGTAAAATCTTCAGTTAAAATTTTATGATGATAGTTCTCAGAAAGAGCATTCAGTTCTTCTCTTAGATCAAAGTTAATGACCTCTTGCATTCCTTCCTCAGTGAAATCTATAAAGAACCCAACTCTTTTAAAACAATTCTGAATAGTTAATTGTGAAACTTCTTGTCTTGCAGAATCATCTCCTGCATTAGAATAGTAAATGATCAACAACTTGTTTCTTTTGGTCTAATGTCAGTTTATTTAATTTTCTTTTACTGTTTTTTAACATCTCTAAAGAAAGCTTAATCACAGCAACAGAAGAAGAGCACACAAATTCTCAAAGAAAAAAGTAAAATATAAACCAAACCAAAACTAGCCAAAATTAGCCCAGATATTTTTTGTTTCTCAAAGAAAAAAGTAAAATATAAACCAAACCAAAACTAGCCAAAATTAGCCCAGATACTTTTTGTTATTGCAATAAAATATTCTGGCTATAATTTAGCTAGTTTTGGTTTGATTTTTCTCAATGCTCAATGTTTGTATTTACAGTAATAAGTAAACCATAGATTATAGAAGTCATCGGCACCTCCATATTACCCTATAAATAGAAAATAGAAAGTCATCGGCAACCATCTCAAGACATGACTAATCAATGTTATAAGTTTCTCTTTCACAAATTCCTTTGGTTAATCTTCTAAAACTTAAATAAAATTTAAGATTTTATTTCAAACAATAATCAAAAAGTGTCCATCTAATTAGAAACAGTTGTTCAAGATACAAGATA
>AYEL01073400.1:0-43680 GCA_000484575.1 Olivierus martensii | reverse complement strand
AATTAGTTCGTTTCTTTGATTTCTCTCACCTTAACTTGTATTCAATTTAATGTTCGTTTAATTGTTAAATGTCCTATTTAAATAAATGTTTTTGTTTATAGAATTGCCTGTGTATCGTATCCTCATTCTTCTTCGACCCGGACCCCGTGTGTCCTTACTCACGAAGCCGATTAACCGCTCGGTAGATAAATTAATACATAAATCATAAATAGACAACGTCGGTCGTCATTGAACACGCGAAAAAGTCACATTATACATCGTGCTGGAGCAACACGATTTCATTTAAACTGCTCCTGGTGTCATGCTCCTGACGGTTGAATTCAGCGACGACAGCGACACCTTGCGGCAGCCTCACAATATTGTTTTAATACTTGAAAATTGGGAGCTTGGCTTATATACAAATCAGTTTACACATGAGTATATACAGTATATGAATATCAGAAAAATTAATCAAATTACAAAACCATCTATAACTAAACAATCAAAGATTATTATTTTCATTTACATAAATTGAGTAATTGAATTAATATTCTAATTTAAAAAAATTATTTGCACAATTCAGCTAATATATTAGCTGAATCTTGCAAATAATTGAAAATATTCATTCAAATAATTGTATGTATTGAATTGACCAACAAAAATGAAATATGGCATTGAAATTTCAATAATATGATTATATAGAAATCAATAGTTCAGCAATCATAACAAGTCTGAGATGAAAAATGGATGTTTTAGTGTCAAATTTTGGAAAAAATGAATCTTGGCAGCATCAGCTGAACAAAACTACACTGATTTTGACAATTATGTGCATATGCAATGTGACTCAAATTCAATATAGTAAAATAGTAAATCAATGCAATATCATTATATTGTTACAAAAATGGTGTATTTGGTTTAAAGTTATTCAATTAGTAATTTCAGTTTTTACAAATTAGTTCAATAATGTTAGAATCATTCTGTTAGTATCTGATTACTATTTGGGCAAAGAAGTGATTTCTCTTTTGAAATTTTTCATCAAAATTCTGTATAAATTTTATATATCATATTAGAAAATATAAATTATAGCATAATTAATTTAAAAATTTTAAAAATACAGGCGTCCCTCGACTTTCGCACAATTCGCTATTTCGCACATTTTTTAAAATTCAACTTTTTAAATATTTTTGTCAATAAGAAAAAATTTTCTTACATGAAGAACGCTCCAAAGTGCTGCAGCTCGCTCTACATTCTCGGACACACATTACTTCCCACAATAGCGGACTTCTCAGAATCGTAATCACTATTGTGTTGTTCTGATCAAGAGGTCAAAACAGTTTGGGCCGATTGTTTAAATGTATTCTAGACCTCGGCCACAGTCTGAACCACGATTTTATAAAATTTGCATTGCATAAATGAAGCATCTTAGTAGACATGGCTCAGACGAAGTCTAGAAAACTGATTTCTAAAGTATATGTCTAGACCAGCCACTAGCCAGGTTTAGAATCTAGGCCGCGTCTTCTTGTGCATGCGTTAAATTTTCATAGGTTGTAGAATCCTCCCTATTTAATTTGAATTATTATTGAGTGAAATATAATTTAAAGAATATATTAAATGTTTTAAGTGCAATTTAAAACATTCTTCATTTCTTCACTTCGAACTTCTGCCATATTACTGACGTCATCGATAGAGCTCATGATGCTGATTGGCTGAAAATTTTCAAACAACGGGAGCGTGTAGGAACTATAGTATAGCCAAGTTTTAGCAACTTTTATCAAGAAAAGAAAAAAATGAGATATTCAACTAAATCTTGACACGTTTATAAGAAAACCCCCGAAAATGCTTAAACGCATCTCTTTAACTTCATTATGTATATATATTGATAAATAAATACTTTAAAACACAGTTTTTGGTGCACATATTTTTTACATCCCTCGACTTTCGAACATTCAACATTCGGACACACTTCCAGGAACCAATTATGTGCAAAAGTCGAGGGCCGCCTATAATCTCAATATTTTGAAATATGAGCTACAGTCTTTTAAAATGGAAGGACTCAGAAGTTTTTTTTTTTTGAAGTATTGAATTAATTTTGATTACAGTTAATTATATTGTATTAAATATATAATATAATAATTATAATGAAATATAATTATAGAGGGAGATCAGATTCAAAATAAAAAAAACTTTGTTATGACTAGTTCTAACTTATGCAAATGCAATTTGAATTTTAATGAAAAAGAATTACAAAAGATAAGAACTACAAAGATGTTTTATAATGAGAACTGCAGACTATTAAACTAAAAACTAACCAAAAATTATTAAATAATTATGCCTTATATATTTTTAAATAAAAGATGTATATATGTTATTGAATGAGCATTGATATTTCTGACAAATAATTTTCAAATGCAGGGTGTCTCTAAAGCCTAAATATAATTTAAAATATTAATAGTTTCTGTTCTATTGGAGATAAAACAAAAATAGAAAATAAGATTTATTAAATATATCTGTGTAGTGTGTGATAATTAAATAATGCTGATTAATAAAAACATATGGAAAAACAACAGTAAATGCTAAACAAAGAACTTTTTCAAATATATATGTGATCTCTGTAATGAAAAACATGTAAAGCTAGATCATAGCCCAAAAACAGCTAATCAATCACGGGTGTTGAACAATCCAGAATGTCGAACTATCGAAGGGCGAACTAGTGAGACTACTGTATATTGTAAATTTAGCTTAAACTGATTCATAATTTTATTCAATACTGTAATAAATGCATTTTAAAAACTACTTAAAGTATTGTAAAGCAATTTACTATAATTATTTTAAAAATAAAATATTAAGTAAACCATAAGCATTTGGAAGTAAGGATTACTTTAATTTAATTTATTTAATTTGTTGAAATAAATAATATATGTTTATTAAGAGTGCTTGTGGTTTATTTAGTACTTTGAATTTATACTATAGTTCTCATATTATAAATTCAAAAATAAATTTAATTTATCTCTTTGATTTTATCAAAAAATCATAATGCTGACACAGCATTTTGTGTGTTAATACTGAAAATTGAGAATACAATTTGTTTCAATTTTAATTATGTAATCATTAGTATTACAAATTAAAATTGAATTTTTGTTAAAATATTCAAAAAATAATGGATTATTTCTCTTTAAAAAAGAAAATAAGTTTATAAATTCATCAAAACTAGTTAATATCTAAATCTGAAAATAATGTTAATTGAAATAAAACTCAGTAGTCATTGCAGTTTATTTTGTACACTGACTAATTTAATGATAATATTTTATAATCAAACAAGTTTTTTGTTATTGAATTACTACTATATAATTAAATATTTTTACCTTCTTGTAAGCATGAAAAATTATCTCCAGATTGTCCTTCAGTTTCTTTTTTTGTACAAGAATCCTTCTTTATTGTATATTTATGTGATGAATCACTCTATTATAAATATAAATAATTTGTTATTATTAATTCCTATAATATAATAATAGATTACTATTAGTAAATTTCTCTCTCAAAAATGTGAGATTAAATAAAAATATTAATTTTCTTATTAATGCAACTTATATTGACTTAAGCTAATAAACACTTTTGCATTTATTAATAATACTAGTCAGTAAAAAAGATGTTTTCACTTCTTATTAATTCATTGAGTGCTGCTGATATTTTGAAATTATGCCTAAATTAATATGCAAAAAAAATATAAAAATTAAAATTATGAAATCGTGCTTAATTTTCATCAAAATCTTTTGAAATTTTCAGAATTTTACTGCATTTTTTCTTTTCTTTCTAGCAATGTATTTTTTTCATAATTTATTTTTTTCACAACTTTTCATTACATATTTGAGATTGACAAAAACATAATTTTTTCATACGAAATTTTAACTATCCATCAAAATAATTGATATTTTTAGATAGCAATAAGTCCTCTGAACAAAATAAGCCATAAATAAAAAAATTTGGCTGAAATTTTCAGAAACTATTTATAAAAAAACACAAGTTATCTAACCTCTGCTGAATGAATTTATGTCATATAATTATTAAAAAAATTATATAAATTTTTTGAAATATTGTCATTTTTATTAATATTTCCATATTTATTAACTTGTTCTTACATCACTTACACTAGTTTTAGTAGTACTTTTTATAAATTTTTTTTATTTTTAAGAAAAAATCCTAACATATACAAAAATGGTGTCATCTTGTACATAATCAGTTATAATAAATTATCTGTTCTTCTAATTGGACTGAAAATGGTTTACTATTGATCAGTACCAATGCCTTGCACTAATGTCCAAAATAAGCTTGGTTGCAATTTCCAGGAAGCAAGTGGATACTATAAAGCAGTGATGGGCAAAAGCCAGCCTGCAAAGGCATCTTATATGGCCCACTGAATAAACTAGAGCACATTACAGTTTCAAGGTCCACATTCTAAAATTCTAGTTAAAAAGAAAAAATAAAATAACAGATACTCTGTACAGTGTACATGTATACCAGTGAGATTACTCCAAATTTTGATGATATAATTAATCATGAACATAATAAATTTCACCATTCACATTAAGTTGTAAATTTGTTTTTACAAAATTAATTACATAGGTACCTAATATTTTGTAGCATTCTAATGTAATAGGTTGTTAGCAATCAATCAGTTTAATAAAATACTTATGTTTTTAAAGAAAATTGTCTGATTTTATTAATTCCATAGGACAAATTATTTCCTAATGTTTCTAATGAAAAAACAGTTTCTACAGATGATTTTGAACTCTTTGCATACAAACTAAAACTACGAAAGTAACACAAGAAAAGTATATTATTTTAAATAATATCGATACACAAATATATTCTTTGTGTAAGTATCACAAAAGTGGCTACTAAGTTAGCAAGTGATGGTGAGAGGAATATGTTTGTACAAGAATCAATCTTGCTTAAACTGAGTAGTCATTTTAAGTCAAAGTAATTTTCATTAATTATTAATGATTACCTAATGTTATCATTAATAATTTCATTACATTAATTAATAATTACAGCACTGTAAGGTTAAATTCACCCATAGGTACTTCTCAATTTTTATATGGCCTGTTTCATCCTGAAGTTTGTTTATCTGGCCCATGGCAGAAAATAATTGCCCACTCCTGCCATAAAGCAATAAAAGTGCCACGCCCCTTTAAATGGCCTGAGGGTGTGTTTACGTTTCATTTTTTTGCAATATTTTCCTAATTTGTCCAACACAGCTTACTCAAACACCATGTTCATTTTGTAATTGATTTCCACTATATTTCAACATTTTTGCCATGGTCTCATTCACAACAAGACCATACTTCAATGTATCAATTGCATTTATAACCTCTTCCATATTGAACTGCACTCCAAGCTTATATTCATGTTTGCATATATATTTTTCTCATCTTTTTCATCCTCACGCCTCTTTCCAAAGGAGTGAAAAATTCATGGAAATACTCTTGCCTTCTATCAATCACATCAGATTCTTGATATGAATTATTTTTTAAATGTTAAAATAATATACAGATAATGTATTATTTCCTATTTTAGGTTTATATAACTCAAAAATTATTTTTTGATGTATTTTGTACAAATATATGCTAATATAAAAAAAAATAAAAAAACATGTTGATGGAAGACTGTATTGGGGGTCACTGTATAATATAGGAATGGCAATATCCGATACAGTAAGACCCCGCTTAATGCTGTTTCAATACGAAATATTTTTTTCAAATTCTATACAGCAATACCTCGCATAGTCCATTTAACTGGTTCCTCTTTCTTACCAGATTAATTGAAACCGGACTATTCAAGGAATGTAACCTATAGGAAAAATTATAATTTGTTCCAAGAAATTTTCGATTTGCTCATAAGTTTTTTTAAATTGTAAATTCTTACATTAATAATTATTTCATACGCATTAAACATTAAAATCTTTTATAAAGATTTACAATAGACAGAAGGAGACAGAAAGTGGATCTGAGCCCATAAAGACGAATAGATAAAAAGGACTCGCCCAGCATTCGCTTTCTCCAAGTCAGCCGAATGCGCCTTTACAAAGAGCACCGCTCTGGCGCATTCGACTTGGCCAAATGTGCCAGAGCGATGCTCTTCGTAAAGGCGGATTCCCACTTGATCTGGGCTGCCGTGGGCTGATGAGTCACAAACGTCGACATGCCCAGTATTTGTTCCCATTCAATGATTCAATTAAACGTTTGCAGTAAACAATTGACGACTATGCACTTGAGAGGCAGGCACTATAACAAATGTTGTTCAGATAAATTTGGCAACACTGGAGCAGCCGCCTGCTTGTCTCAGCTCATCATAGTGGCTATTTGAGTCATATATAGGTAATAAGTAGCAAATACACTTACATTTCATATTTATTCTAAAAAAATAATAAATTTTTAATTTACTTTAATAATTACAATCTGGACTATAGTGAAACCCAGACTATGCAAGGTATTGCTGTATTTTTTATTGATTCACTTTGGCATGGTTTTTCAAACCGTTACACTCACATAAATCCGAAATCACACTAATTTGTTGCTTCGATACTCCTATGCTGTCTCGTTATGTGTTTGATATCAGTTCAGTGCAGTAAATATGAAAGTCTGCTGTGGTCACAATTCATATTTATGATCGTTCATCAACCTTATTTTATAGTTAAAGTTTAGCCACTATTATGGAAATTATGGATCAGTTTATGCAAAATGATCCAAATTTTGATAGAAGTTCAAAAGCAAGACCAAGTGTCATGGATGAGATGTCTCACTAACGACAATTGCTTGCTGAACAAAAGAGGAAAAGGCAAACGATTTTCGTTAGATGGTTCTTAACGAAAAACAAAAAGTATCGAAAGAGGAAGAATCTTCATCATCACCAACAAATTATTTATTTGAATATTTTTGATTTTAGCAAGGATGAGACGCAAAATTTATTGTACATTATAATGAAAATACATAAAACAAGTGTGCATTAAGCTAAGTATACCTGCATTTGGAATTTTTGAAAAGAATTTTTACCTCCAATACATAATTTGAAAACATCATAAAAGTATTCTTTAATTTTATTTAAAAAACTTTTAAGCCACTAAAAATATTTACCTCAAATTGCATTTTTTCTAAACAGCCTTCAGAAGAAGAATGTTCCATAGTTGTGGTACTATATGCAAGCTTGAAACGTGAACGTATTGAATCGATTTCATTTTTATGAGTTCTAGTCAATGTCTCTTGTAATTTGTTTAGAGCATCATGTTTTTCGGATTCAAATTGTTTTTGTTTCATTAATAATTGTTCTTCAAAATCCTTATTCAACTGAATCTGTCAATGAATTAATATAAAAACCTTATTAATGAAATAAATTAGTAAAAAGAATAATGCATACTTTAATGCATAATATTAATTATAATTAACAATTTTAGATTTTTTTTATATAATCAGCATTAAAATAAAATCGAATCACTATCTTCTTAGACATTAAAATAAAATGTATTTTAATGTCTAAGATGATAGTGATTCGATTTTATTTAAAATTTTTTTTAAATGCCCTTTTAGATTAGGACCCTATTTAGTTTGCATTCCCTCTAATATGATGAATAAATTCAAACATAATCAAGAGTTACAAATGCTTCAGTGTAGCATTCCTTGAGCTGCAAACTTAATTCATTTGCAACTTTTGTTAATCACTTGGAAACCATTGTTACATGATATCTAGAAATACTGAAACCACTGCATATACAATATTTTATAATGTATTTCACAATTGGAACAATTCAAAGTTTGTTATTTCAGAGATTTAAATAAAAAGTCAACTATGAAATAGTGTTGAACATCGAACATCAATGTTTTAAAAACATCAATGTTTTTCTTTTGTTTATGTAGTAAAACTGACGTTTGGGTTAAGTAATATTACAATTTTATAAATGGGATTTTTTATAATTGGTGATGATTTTATTTAATTTTTTAGTTTTGTATTAGGAAAATTGAACAGTCCATCTGGCAATATTGATTTAGTGCTTATATCTGCCACGAGACACTTAATTATCGTCATTTAATTAATATTCGAAATGCTTTCGGTTTTTTTTTAATTAAAAAATATTTATACCTTTGTAGCTCAGTAAGTATGCCTCTGAAAACTTTACTGTGGCAACAGTTTGCTAAAAATAAAACTAATTGTGTAAGTTGCATATATTATTCAAAAGAATTAAAAATAGTGGTAATACAATGAATTTATGGTGTCATCTGGAAAGCAAACATCCATAACTTCTTGGAGTTCAGAATGACTTGCAGAAGGAAAAAAAATGTTATCAAGACACTGATGAAGCATCATCATCACAACCTCTTCCAGGAAAACAAAGAATATTTCAGAGAAGTTTAGGAATATTGAGGAGTTCAAACCAGGTAAATCAGCAGAAAATAAGGTAAATCAAGTGCTTATATTATGGTGTGTAAAGAAAATACGCCATTGAATATTTGGCTCGTGAAGGTTTCAACATTTCATGAAGATAATAGCATCTCCGTACAAAATTTCTGCTCGACCAACGATTAAAAATCTAATTTTTGATAAATATAACAACATGGTAGCCATAGTCAAACAATAGCTCAAATAGAAATTAGCTTATTAACAACTGATTTATGGACAGATATCCAGAAGAGTATTTACATTAACTTGACTGTCCACTTTATAGATGAGGGAAATAAACCCTGCATGTAGTATTGGATGTTTTTATATTGGAAGAACGGTATACTGGCAAGTATCTGGCTAATAAACTAAAGGAGTTGATAAAATATGGAAATAGATGAAGAATATGTCAATGCAGCTGTTACTGACAATGTACAAAAAAACATCGATGTTTTTCGGACTGATATTTTCTTACATCAATGTTACCTTTTGATGGTTTTATCAATGTTAAATATCGATGTTTTCCTATCAATGTTCAACACTACTATGAAATAAGAGTTTTTTTTTGATGTAATTCAGTCATTATGAAATATTGATACAATACATTAAGTAACTATATAGTTTTACATCAGGGTGTGTTGTATAAAAAAAAAGCCAAAATATTGTGAAATTTTACTTTTTAAAACACATTAAATGAAAAACATATCGCACATGTATTTCTAAAGTGACACAAGTCAAAAATGAACATTTTGAGAAAATTGGAAAAAATTACGAAATCAGCTTAACTAAAATCCATTATATAACTCATAATTTTTTCAAAATTTGTAATTTTTTGAAACCTTTTTTAGGAAAATGGTTTCAAAAGATGATGGAGGATTGCTTCCCAATTTATAAAATGGTGCAAACATAAAAATGCAAGTTTTTGACTTGTGTCACTTTAGAAATACGTGTGCTAAATGCAAGTTTTTGACTTGTGTCACTTTAGAAATACGTGTGCGATATCTTATATGTGGATCCTGTCAAACTTTGAATAACAAAAAAATTTAAGATGTTTCTGGGATTTTCCAATAAAAATGTGAAAAACTGCTTAAAAATATGTTGCTGGAGTATTTACTAATTATTGCTAATTCATATTATTTAAAATTCTGGAGGAGTTTTTGAAATTTTTTGAAATGATACATTTATAATTATGATAATTTGTAACTATTGATAGAATGTTCATAAAGTAAGTAATGACTGGAAACTAAATTATTAAAATATTCTAATAGCACTAAAATCATAGACATTCTGCCACTTATAAAAGTAATAAAGGAGTTAAAGCACTAAGCAGAAAAAATTCTTTTATTACACAAAAGAAACATTTTCAATCATTATCAACTGATCTACTTCAGCTACTGTTATCTGTTACACAGAGAGCCGGGATATTTCTCCAGATTGTTTGTTTATATAGATTAAAAAGAGCTATTGGTTGGTGACACATGTTAAATTACTGGCCTGCACAGGATATGGGACCTATTCCTGTTGCTTACATCAAAAATTGTAAATAATGTTACACTATACATATTATTGGTCAAAAACCAAGATGGTATGGATAACAGAACAAATATAACCTGTCAAGTTGGACACCTCTCTATGTTGAACGACTTTTCCTGGAACCGGACAAAAGCAACCGGACAAAAGTAAAATATATGGGCTTTTGTCCGGTTCCAGGAAAAGTCGTTCAACATAGAGAGGTGTCCAACTTGACAGGTTTTACTGTAAAAATATTTTAGATAGAGATGATCAAAATTGGAAGCATCTACTTGAAAAACTATTATCCATAAATAAAAAATATATCAAAATTTAAAGTAATTTCATTTTAAATAAGATGCAATAACCAGAAATTATATAACAAAATTTAGCATTCAATTAACAAATAGCAAATGGATGAAACTATAGCATAATTATTAAATAATCATTAATTTGGCAGTTTAATTCTAAAATAGTTAGCTAGGGATAGAATTTAGCTGGATTAGGAATCAACAGATACATTTAGGGAGGGATGCTAAATGCAACAAAGTTATTGCAAATAGACTTGGTCTCTGTGTGTTGATTATGTTCATTCATAGTTCCATCTCTTCTAAATGTAAACTTATTTTTCTTTTATGAGATATCTTTCTGTATTATTTAATTTCATTGAAGCAAATTTTTATTGTATGGAATTTTTTAATATTTAAAATAAATAATGTCTAAAAACAACAGTTCAATCCATTAAATCAATAGAAAATTAATATTTTATAATTTTTTCACCATTAGTAATTGAAATTTTAATAAAAATTGCTTTCAAATATAAAATTTATTATTAATGAAACTACAGTTACTAATAATATCAGATGGTAATATTTTTGGCTTCTATGACCCTCTTCAGCTATATCTAGCAAGTGTGTGGCTCTCATTTTAGATAACCACATGATATAGGCCGTTCTGTTGGGATAGTATACAAATAAACTTTCTCTACAGCTCCCTGTTGATATTTAAACAGTTATATTCTAGTAAAACACATTAAGACAAAAACATAAATAAAGTGCATTTTATTTAGCTTTAAGCAGATACAAATTATAATAAACTAATTTTTCGTTATATCCTGTTAGATACATTATACTTTTTTTACCAAGTTTCAATTTTATAATAAAAAAATGCATGCATATAGTCAAAAATATTAAAGTTCTTGCAATAATTAATATAAGGTCAAAAAATATAATATTCCAGCTATGAAAATCTAAATATGATAAGCAGAAATAGAAGTTACACTGAATTTGAATAGAAGATTTAGGACTCATAATTAGAATAGTGCATGCTCTATTCAGCCATTATTAAAATAATATGATCTTTATGAGTAATGCCTCCTATTTGGATCATCATCTTTCAGGACTGAATCTCTCTCCAAGCTCTCATAGAAAATAGAATTTGTGTCATACAGGCAATTGCTGACTCAAATAGATCTTGCATATGTAGATCTGTACTTATATAAGTTTAATTTTAGTAAATGAGTTAGACCTAAACCTGATTCCTCCTTAAAAAACTAGAGGTGTGGGACTCTGAATTGAATGTGGATCCTCCAATATAGAAAGCAACTACTTGACCAAGTGACTTATTTGTTTATTCGACATTCCAGTTGTTGAGTGTACACAATTGCATTGATTGTCTGGCCAGGTGGCAGCAGTTTGCAATGCACGATAACCCCAAACAGTTCATCAAAACAGAGCATAATGTTCTGTTGATGCAGTAGTAGTTTTGGTTGTTTGGGAGGAGGTTCATGTGATGCCATGGAATATCGTAAAGAACCCACTTCTCATTGAAGATCAGCACTCTGTCCAGAAATGAATCCTTCCTTTGATGAGATAGCAAAGAAACACAGGCATTTGCTCATGTCGCTTTCTGAGGCACAGTCAACTTGTCGGATCCATCGTCCCACTTTATATCATTTCCCAAACTGATGGTTCTTTACGATATTCCATGGCATTACATGTGAGAAGTCCGATTCCGATCTAAATATATTATTTATAATAAATTTTATTATTTAAAATTAACCACATAAGTAAACACCTACTGTACTGTAATAGGTAAGATAAGTAGATTCTCCTATTTATGCAGTTAATTTGTCTGAAAAACTTTTGCATAAATCAAAAATTGTATAAGTCCAACAATGCTTAAATTTAATATTTATGAATTTGCACATTGATAAATGGCATGGCTAAATAAAAGTTATAAGCATACTAATGCATAGATAATAAAATTTAAGGCCATTAGTAATACAGTGGTACCTTGGTATACGTCCACTTTGGAATAAGTCTAATTTGGTATATGACCTTTGTTTGGAATATGACCGATGCACATTGATAAATGGCATGGCTAAATAAAAGTTATAAGCATACTAATGCATAGATAAGAAAATTTAAGGCCATTAGTAATACAGTGGTACTTTGGTATACGTCCGCTTTGAAATAAGTCTAATTTGGTATATGACCTTTGTTTGGAATACGACAGACTTGTGCTACAACTTGTATGAGTCTGTTGTGTTTTCTCTTAAAAAACACATTTCTTATATAAAACTTGCAGAGAAGTATCATCTCAACAAATTCCAAATAGTTGTAACAGCATTGTCTGGAATGACCAATGTCGTATTTCCGAAACATCCTGAGGAGAAGGCAAAAGCAAAGTTCTTTGGACAGATTTTTAGTAAAAGTCAACAAAAGCCTCAACAAGGTCCAAGTAGGGAAAAGAGAGAGAAAACAGAAAGAGAAAAAACACCAGAATTTCAGATTCCTGAAGTTTTATTGGAAGCAGACTCTCCTTCCAAACAATTGCATCTCTTCCTCCTTTCTCAGCACCATCTCAGTAAGGCACTTGATTCTCCTCAGCATCTTGAAAAGAGAGAGAAAACAGAAAGAGAAAAAACACCAGAATTTCAGATTCCTGAAGTTTTCTTGGAAGCAAACTCTCCTTCCAAACAATTGCATCTCTTCCTCCTCTCTCAGCACCATCTCATTAAGGCACTTGATTCTCCTCAGCATGGTAGTGAGGTTAAATTTTCATTTATTTCATCTACTGTAATTGCTTTTGTATTTATGTATTTTAGTATTAAGCCATGTTTAAATTATTTTATACAATCCCATCAATGTATAATATGCCAATAACAATAGAATTTTTTCATGGGAATGGATTAATCATTACTTCTTATGGGAAAAATTTGTTTGGTATATGTCCTATTTGGTATAAGTCCAAGGATCTGGAACAGATTAAGGACGTATATCAAGGTACCACTGTATTTTTGAAAAAAAATAACAATAGAATTTTTTCATGGGAATGGATTAATCATTACTTCTTATGGGAAAAATTTGTTTGATATATGTCCTATTTGGTATAAGTCCAAGGATCTGGAACAGATTAGGGACGTATATCAAGGTACCACTGTATTTTTGAAAAAAAATATATTATTAAATAAATTTTTTATTCACAGTTTATGGAAATTCAAGTACAAATAAAAAGAATTATGCATCCATTTATCTCTGAAACCATAAAAGTAGGGGACATATTATATTTTCTTATAAAGATCTCAATATATCAGGTAATCAATAAAGTTCTGTTGGAGTTTTACCTTACAAAGAGAAATGTGATAACATGAAGTACGATATACTTGGAAATCAGAAATAATCCCCATCAGCAGCAATAACCTGTCTCCAATGCTTGGATAGACTATGGATCTTATGATGGTAGAATTTAGAAGAATGTGAACCAAAGGATTCATCCAGTTCATGTATCACCTCGTTGAGGATTTGGAACCATTCTCCTCACACTTGGTTGTCTAATGAATAAAACAAATGGTAATCCAAAAATGCAATGTCATGGGAATATGGGGGATACATTATTGTTTCTAACCAAGATGGATAATGGTATCATGGGTGACCTTAGCAACATGTCACTTTGCAATGTCCTGTAACAGAATGATATCTTTGCAATTCTTAAGTGATGGCTCCGTGGTTTTCAGTTTTTCATGCACATATTCCAGTTGCTGAAAATGCACAATATTGCATTGATTGTCTGGGCAGATGGCAGCAGTTTGCAATGCACAATATCCCGAACAATCCATCAAACACAGTGATGGTTTGATGGATTGTTTGGGATTGAAATAGTAGTGGTTTAGGTTGTTTGGGAGGGGGTTCGTGTGGTGCCAATTAATGATGATGGTGCTGTGAAAAACTGTAAAGAACTCACTTCTCATTGCAGATCAGTACTTTGTCCAGAAACAGATCTTTTTTTGATGAGACAGAAAGAAACATAGGTATTTGCTCTTGTCACTTTCTGAGCCACAGTCTACTCGTAGGACCATCGTCCCACTTTATATTGTTTCCCAAACTGATGGAGGTGTTGTCAAATGGTTTTTAAATACTACAATTGAATGCTTTGTCCAGTGCTTCACATGTTTGTCCAGTAACAATAATGATAAAAGAGAGATACTGATAATCTGATTTTCAGAAAATGAGGAAGTGAGAAATGAATAAATATTATGCTATCAAATAAAAATGAAATATTGATGTTAACATATAATATTTAGAAATAGTGACAAACTTAATATATAAAATTATATAAGGTGTAGTAAAAAGTAATCCATTATTTTTGCATGAAATTGAAGGTTTTATTTAATATACTTAGAATGATCCGATTTAGGTCAAATATACACCGTTTTGTTCAATAACTTGTTGCTATTTTGAAGGTAATGCTTATGCCTCTCTCATAGAAAGCCAATGTACATGGTAATGCCATTATGCCTCTCTCATAGAAGCCCTTGTCCCTATTGGCAAAAAACTGGGACAGTCGATTTCACAAGCACTCTCTTGAGGCGAATTTTTCACCAATAAAATAGTTTGCCATGGACAGGAACAGGTGGTAATCACTTGGTGCCAGGTCCGGACTGTAAGGTGGATGCCTAAGAATCTCCCAATCAAGCTCCCGGAGCTTCTGGCGAGTTACTATCGCCCAACCAAGCTCCCGGAGCTTCTGGCGAGTTGCTATCGATGTGTGTGTCCTGGCGTTGTCTTGATGAAACACAATTCCTTTCCTAGTGGCCCAAAGTTGGCCGCTTCTGGGCAATTGCTTCCTTCAGACGGTCCAATTGTTCACAGTGCAGGTTCGAATTAAGAGTTTGGCTGTAGGGGAGGAGCTCATAGTATATGATTCCTTGCCAATCCCACCAAACACACAGCAAAATCTTCCTGACCGTCAATCCTGGCTTGGCCACCGCTTGCACCGGCTCACTGTGCTTCAACCACGACCGTTTTCGCTTGACGTTGTCGTAAGTGATCCATTTTTCATCACCAGTCACCATCCGCTTCGGAAATGGGTCGACTTTTTTTGCGATTCAGCAGCAATTCATAGATGAAAATTCGGTCCATGAGGTTTTTTGCATTAACTCGTGTGGCACCTATATGTCCAGCTTCTTTTTGTATCCAGCCTTTTCCAAATGATTCCAAATGGTTTTTGTGCAATGTTTAGCTCCTGGGCAATAGAAACAGTGCTTATATGACAGTCAGACTTGGCCATTTCGATGATTATATCCACCTTTTCGAGACTTGGCCATTTCGATGATTATATCCACATTTTCGACAATTGGCCTTCCAGAGCGTGGTGCATCTTTGACATCGAAAATACCAGAACGGAATAGATGAAACCAAAACTGCACTTGATTGGCTGTTACAGTATCAGAACCCTAAACACTATTCACATTTTCAGCCGCCTGACTTGCTTTTTCAACTTTATCAAAGAAAAACTGTAAAATATAGCATATTTTCTATTTGCTGATGTCCATCTTTGACGTGAACTCAAGCAAAACTGAGTCAACCATTCAAAAAAACTGTCAAATAAGATTTTTAGTACGAAATGTCAGCTTTCTAACGCCATCTAGTGTAAAACGATCGAACTTTTAGAGCGCGAGATTACAATTTATTAAAGCCATCTATTGGAAAAATAATGGATTTCTTTTTACTAGACCTGATATTTTTATATAAATTTTTGATTTATCTTTTAATTCACTGAAATTAGTTTTCAAAAATTTAATAAAAACACATTAACTATAATAAAAATAACAAGTTCTTTATAATAACATACATCTTTATATTAAATAATAAATAAACCAAATCTATAAATAGTGGTGTAAAACACATTAACTATAATAAAAATAACAAGTTCTTTATAATAACATACATCTTTATATTTAATAATAAATAAACCAAATCTATATAAATAGTGGTGGATAGCAATAAAATCATATATGCAGCTATGCAGAGAAATATTGTATCATCTGTTGTTATGTATTGTCATTTCAGTAAAACATATTTTAGGTATTATAGGTAGTCCTTGACTTATGACCACCTCAACTTATCCCAGTGATGCATTCAGTAAATTCTGTGATTAATTAATGCAATTCCATCAGTTTGAGACCCTAACCCAATTTGATATATGGGAAGCATTCTTTTTTGTATCTGGTTCTTATAGACTTTGTGCTTGTTATGCATATTAAGATAATGTATAGCATCCTAGTAAATATTAGTTATGAGAAATCCCTAAATTTATAACTTATGACCACTCCAACTATATTATTTTGTGTATTTTAATTCTATATTTTTTTCTTAAATTACATATCTATAAAAATTTTCATGTATTTTTGAAAAGTGTGATCTATTCTTCAATCATGTATCTTCAAGAAAGCATAATTGGAGTATATCAATCATGAACTAGATGTTTTTATCCTACAATTGAACTTTGATTACTGTTTCTTCATTCTTTTAATTAAATTTCAAATAACTTATTGTATCTTGTATTGTGCAAATTTTAGCTAAGTGTAGCTGATAATGAATATAAACAAAAAAAAATTGTGATAAAGTTTTATTTTACATAAAAAGAAAAGACATGTTTTATTTTGTGTAATATAAGTTACAATAATCAGAAAATTCATTGAATTCTTAGACAATAATTTATTATTCATTTTGTACTCACTTCAATTGAAATGGTTTTATTTCTTTCTTTCAGCTGATTAGTCAACTGTGTTATTCTGGCTTTTGATTGTAACTTCAATTTTTGATACTTTGAACATGAATCCTGAAACAATAATTATTTTTTTAATTTAATAAAAATTTATATTTTTAAATTTTTTAAATTTTAAATGCAAATTTATTCAATAATGAAAAAAATAATAATTAAATCTAATTTAATACTCTGAACATCATAAAGCATATGCAAAGACTAAATCCTACAATATATTCATCAATATTAATGTTATAATTATAGATTTTCCCATGTTAGATATGAGTGTGATTAGAATTGGTAAAACTCAAGTGTTTTCAAAACACTTAACACAGCTTTCATTAAAATGCTCATGATATGTTAATAATAAGTTCATTGGGAAAGCTTGAACTATCAAAGCTGTCTGATATATATTATCAATACTAATTAGTATATTGCACTTCAAAGCCCATGGAAAACATAAGGGAGATTACCTATACAGAGTTCCCACATTTCTATGGACAAGGCATTTTTCTCGAAAACTACTAGGTATACATGAAAACTGTAAAACACGTATCCTGTTACATTTTCCTTCCAAATTGCAATCTCTCATTAAGATTTTTTTCTACACATCCTCTTGCGCAGAGCACATTTCAACTTTGTTTTATCAAATGGAAGTGTATTATTTTTCTAACGGAATATGATTCTATCAATATTTTTGCAATTTTGGTGGTAGAATTATTTTCCTACAATCAAAATTTTTGAAGATATTTAATAATAAAGGAACCATTCAGAAAGGCATAATTTGATATTTAATCTATGATATTGCCAGTTCTAATTTTTTTGTAAATTTCTCCATTTTCTCTCAATAATACCATTTTTAACACCCACTTATTTAATCTATGATATTGCCAGTTCTAATGTTTTTGTAAATTTCTCCATTTTCTCTCAATAATACCATTTTTAACACCTGCCCGACCACAACCGGTAAGACTCGCCTCTTTTTTCTCTATCTGCGGCACCATATCCTTACACATGAACCTCCTCCCAATGTTGAATGGTTTTTGTACTACAGTTGAATGCTTCTTCCAATGTTTCATGTTTGGCACTATCAGCCTCAATAGCTATCTTGCTTTACCTTGTACACAAAGTGTAGACAAAACCTCTTTGTCTACAGTTTGTGGATGTCTTGTACATGGTGTGTCCTGGAGGGATTCATCACTGTCCTTAAATTTTTTAAACCACTGTTATACTGTCTGGTCATTTACCATATCTCGACTGAATGCTTTCATACTTTTCTTCATGCTGCAAGCTTTTGTTCCCAGTTTAAACTTGTATAGTATACAGGTTCCTATAAACATGTTTGGAGTTCCCATGTTTAACCTGCTCTCACTGACGTCCCTGTTAACTGTGGTGACCACTACCAACCAACAACGAGAGGAAACATTTACTAATCCATTACCTTTCTCTTCTCTGTCTCATCTCTGAAGAAACAATGTGGGGAGTGCATGCAATTTGATCATATGAAAATCGGACAGAACTTTATTGGTTGCCTGATAAATTTCTCCATTTTCTTTCAACAATGCCATTTTTAATACCCTTCTTCTTTAAATAAATTAATTTTTTCTTAATAAAATTAAAAATGTGATTAAGTTTATACAGTATGTCCTATAAAAGTAAAATTATGTTTTGACATGTTCATATCTTTTTCGATTTTACAGAATAATCTAAGAAAAACTTTTAATTTTTTTGCATTGTTTTTCAATCTATGATTATTAAGAGGTGATGCATTCAAGTGCTCATCATAATACTAACATCAACTATTTTAAGCAGAAGAGCCAACCTGAGAAAAACTTTTAATTTTTTTGCATAGCTTTTCAATCTGTGATTATTAAGTGGCAGTGTACTTAAGTGCCCATCGTAATACTAACATCAAATACTTTAAACAGAAGAATTGAAAATATCACATTATCTCTTGGCACTCACATTTACAAAGTGGAATTTACAATCCTCAATATGAAAAATTTTGACAGTTAGTTATAACAATTTCTATAGAAATAATTTAAAGTTGAGATCTATGATTTTTATTAGAAATTTGTGATAGTATCATATATGTAACTATAGTTAAATATCTGAACTTTAAATCATTGTCAATAAACAATCTATAAAAAAACAATCTATGATATGGTTTTACATATCATAAATAATTTGTTTATTCCCAAATTCGGTGGCTGGTAGTATTATCCTGATATAAAGTGACTAGATGTTTTATGTTGGAATGCTGGATATGTCCAAAAAAAAAAAAAATGCTTAACACATTCTTGAGGACACCATTTTCTTAGTTTATTTAGTTGTGTGCTTAGTTGTACATCATTAAAATGTCTTGGATCTATCTTTTTATGCGTTTATTAATAGAAAAATTATAAAACCACATAATTCTGATAAATTAATAAAAATATATACTTTTCATAACAAATAATTAGACAGAAAATAACAATCTGAATACAAAAAATATCAAAAATGACTATATAGATACAACTATCAATATAACAAATAATAATAAATGAATAATTACATTATGGTATGTATTTTTTCACAGAGTGAAATTTTTAATAAATCTTCATTATTTGAAATATTCTAATAAAATTCTTCACAGCAATTGTAAAATTTCACTTAACTTGTAATATTTCTTTCAACGTTTCTACTCTCAGCTGCATTATTTCTGAGGTCTAAAATTTATTCAGCTGAAAAAACACTTTCCGTTGCACCATTTGTGCCTCGCCAGTGTAATGCAAATCCAATTATTTTCTTAATATTCCTGAATGGTACGTTATTGGTATCGAAGTGATTAAATATTTCTTGTATTGGTTGCATTTTTTGTTAATTTCAAGCATTTACTTTTGTATCAACAGCAAATTTTTTACATATATTTCCTCAAAATGTTCCCTTTCTTCCTTATCAGCATTGAATAGCTCCATTTTATCATCAAATTTTGAAATGTATTCAAAACTTTTTACACATTTTCAGCAGCATAGCGAGCATAACTTGCACCTGGGGCACAATACCTTTTTGGCACCCCCGAAAAACATATATAATATTATTATTATTATTATCTGTTGTAGTTCTCCCATTAATGTGTGGTAAATCTTATACCACCCATTCTTTGGGCACTCCAGTTAATTTGTCCTGCTCCTCAAAGCTCTGCAGGACTTTATTCAGAATATACAAAATATTACATGAAGAATACATGCTGACTCGAGCTTAAACACAACATAAAATAATGAAATAAATAAAATTAGTAAGGTAAAAATTTTATTATGCAAACCACACAAAAAACCAAATCCACTTTCAATAGTGCTAATGGCACCCGGGGCATGATAGATCCCTTGTCCCCCTCACTACGCCACTGCATATTTTGCCAATTAATACCACTTTTAAGATCAGTCCTGTTAAAATAATCAGTGTTCAAATTGTGATAAACGAAGTTCTAAATATTGGATACATTTTTCATAAAATACTGTTGTCAGTGGATTTGAAGGAATCTGTTTTGGAGCAACTATTCTCTTCTAAATTTCTTAACTTATTGTGTACAGTGAGTAGTAGATACTGTATATCCTTTCTTTCTTTTCATTTGAATTTTGAATTGACTATTTCTGTAACAACCTCCATAATAGTATTTTTATCATCTTGAATATTTGTCACATACAAATAAAAATTTTTGTTGCCAGTTAGTCATTTAGTATGAATTAGAGGAAACAAGTAGCAACTTTGTGCCATTGCAAAAATATTAAAAAGATTACATGCTCAATCTGGGACACTTTCCAGGACAGTTTTCATTGCGGGACAAGCAACTGAAATCTGGGACAGTCCCCCCAAATCCGGGATGTCTTATCACTTTATCTAATATGGAAAAAGAATTTTAAATGGATTCTCCAATAATCTTATACTTTGAAACATTTTTACGAAGTAGGGAATAATAGTCATAAATCTTATTAAGTTTTTGACATTACTGGAAAAAATATGTAGACATTAATCAAAAAAAATGCTTGATCCATAGAAATGATGGCATCAAATTATGCCTTTCTGAATGATTCCTTTATTCTTACATATCTCCAAAAAATGCCTTTCTGAATGGTTTCTTTATTCTTATGTACCTCTGAAATTTTTTGTGCAATTTTCATAGGAAAATAATTCTACCATGAAAATTGCACAAAAATTGGTGGAATGAGATTTCGTTAGAAAAATAATACACTTTTATTTGAGAAGTTGAAGCACGTGCTATGCAAGAGGATGCACAGAAAAAATATTAATGATGGATTGTAATTTGGAAGGAAAATGTAACAGGATACGTTTTTAACAGTTTTCACATATACTTGATAGTTTTTGAGAAAAATGTCTAATCTATAGAAACCTAACACCCTATACATGTAAGATGCAAATTACTTTTAACTTACTACACAAATGCATTGTCCAAATTTCATTACTCTACAATCATTTTTTCTTTGTGTTGGGATTTTTTTTTCCGTCAGTGTAGATTAATTTGGTTACTTTGAAATTTAGTCTGGACTAATGACTTCAAGTACAGGTTGACATAACACATGATGATGTAAATCAGATGATTCCTGTATATCTAAACTTTAACACAAAAAAATAATTTATAAGGTGATGATAGCTATCAGAAAAATGCCATCTTGTTTGATTCTAAATGGAAAATTGGAAAAAATAAAAATGATTTTATAATAGATATTGAAAAATAAGAAACATTTTTATTTACTTAAGTAGGTACTAATATACATAATGAGCTACCTAATTTATTGAGAATCTTCTTCAGATATACTATCACTTTCGTTTTTTTTTTAAATAGTGCCATGTATCTTCTCCCAAACATGTTCTAATCAATCTTTCATCAATTCTGTTGTCATCCATGCATTCTTTTGTGCTCAAACCTTAGGAAAATTTTCTTTGGGTATAGTTTTGTTTAAAATAATAAAAGGTGGCAATTTGTTTTCATCAGTGGTTATAAGCAGCATTATAGTAATTCACAATTTTTCTTATAATTAAAATATGGCCAAATACGACATGATTCTATAAGCTACTATCAAACAGCAATTGGATTAAATCAGAAAAGTACAAATGGGGACCACCGAATAAACTGTTATCATCGGTCTTAATACTTTTTTGCTTGACGTAAAACAAAAATCTGTACTTTTGCACAGAAGCTTGCTTTTGAGCATTAAACAAACACCCATACTTTTGCAATGTATGGATTTTTGCTTTACACTCTATGCACATGCATAGAGCGTAAAGCAAAAACCCAAACATTGGGGAGGGGAGATGGGAGAAATAAGATGTTAAAATATTTGCTTTGAATTTAAGCTACACCCAAATTTTACATTTCAAAAATTTGAATAAAAAGTGCGGCTTAAATTCAAAGTAATACGGTAATTTATCATCAAATCCACTATTAATTTTACTTGATGATACTATAAAAATAATTATCAGGAATAATTGATATTTCTAACTATTACTATTAAACTGCTTTAACTAAAACTATTTAAGAAACACAGCACTTCTTGCAGTAAAGTATCAAACTAAATTTATTAGCTTAAATACAATGCAAATGCTTTCGGTGTGTTACACATCCTCTTCAGGCACATAAAGACATTAATAGAACAGGGCGCTATCTTACACAGCATTGCCAAAACAACCTTGACGTTACAAGATTTGGTTGGTGCGTGTCAGTGATCTATTGCTTGAAACGTCAAGGTTGTTTTGGCAATGCTTTGTAAGATAGCGTCCCTGTTCTATTAATGTCTTTATCGAACGTTTTCGATGTGCTACACATCCTCTTCAGGCACGCAAAGACCGCCTGAAGAGGATGTTTAGCACATCAAAAATATTCGCTTGTACTAAGCTAATAAATTTAGTTTGATACTTTACTGCAAGAAGTGCTGTGTTTTTTTAAATAATTGATATTTCTCATACAATGGAAAAACCTATTGCAAAATTTAGATTTTTAATTTGATTTTAATTTTGATAACTAAATTTAGGATATAATAAAGAAACAAATGTGGGACATTTATAAATGTTTCAGATATCGCATCTGAGATTAATATTCATTTTTAATATCATATTTTATACAAAATATATAAAATTTTGTAAGCATATATCAATTACAATGAAACTGCTTGATTTTTTCTTTAAATACAGAGTGATTTTGCTGGCTGTGCTTTCAGGAAGTTGTACATTATAAGTGAGGAATTTTGGTTTATGTGTACAGTCTACAAAAACCAAATTCTGAGTTAATGATAGTTCATTATAATCATAAGATGTTATAATCAAGTTTTAATGGAATAAGTCATTATGTTTTTATTATTTTAGGATTTTTTGAATTATGAAAATATTGGGAAATCACAAATTATTCTAGGAAAAATAGGAAAATTATTTTTAATTACTTGTCACTGACTATCCTGATATATAACATCTTTTTAACAATTTATATATATAATATTCCAAATAAATATTTATTTTATATGAATAAAATAATTAAATGTGCTGCTTGTATAATACCTTGAGTTTTATGGTGTCCTTTCTCTCCATTACTAGCTCAGCAAAACTTCACTATAACTTTTAAGTACTTCCTGTTTTTATCAATAATCTTTAATACTTACTTAACTCACATAACAGGAAAAGTTTTTAATCAATTAAAGCATTTTTGGCCTATCTTATAAGCCCTCATCAGCATTCTCTTACTCAACATATATTTTAGAATAAAGTAATAAATAACGCAATTAGTTCAAAATTCTTTAGAATATGTTTCCGTTATTTTAAAATCTGCTACACTGCTAATATAATTCAGAAAATTCTTAAAAATCATTATTGTATTCGGTTCAAAATTAATAAAATTTTTCACATATTTTTTGCTCACCAACGCTATGATAAGTGATTGTTTCCGGGTCATTATTGTTGATTATATCCATTTTGCATCTTCTTTTTTCAATCTCGATGGCTTTTGCAGTGTTGCTGCCTACACTGGATACGATTGATTTTATTTTTTGGTGTTGTCCCAATATACAGAGAGGTCTTCTTTATATGCTTTAGTAGCCAAGGCAGTAGTTATTTTACCATTTTTTATATCTTTTTTATGCTTTTCAACTCTAGTATTAAGACATCTTTTTGTTCTAGCTATATATTGTTGAGCTGTTTGTAATGTGTTATTATAGACTGGTATCGCATATATTTCTGATCTTCTCATGTCGCTCACTTTATCTTTGTCATTTCTTAAATTTGCAAATATAGTATTTTTCCTCTTATAGATGTGCCTGTATGGTTTGTCTTTAGTAATTTTCTTTATAATTTTGTCCATTGTATGTTCAAATAGTATCGGGTATGACTGCTGTTCTTGGCTGGATTGTCCGTCATCTTGTGGCGGTGTTATTAAATTAGCACCAGTCATTGATTCAGTAATGCTATTATATATAGCTTTCATAGTTTTATATTTATATCCATACTTCTGTCCTTGCGTAATTATGTAGCAGTATTCACTGTTTTTATCTTTTTGCTTCATGCAATGAGTGTATTATCTACGGAAAAGAGTTCTAAATGCTGCCATTTTATAATTAATAATTAAATAAAATAAAAAAATCTCTAACTTGAACACATTTTGAAGGAACCAAATGTGTCCAACTTAGACAGGTTTCACTTTACATATGTCACTTTTTAATTTATCAGTACATTAATATGGATCAATTTAATAAAGAAAAATATGTTGAATCTATTCCAAAATATTAAATCGTTAAAAGTATATTTCATATATTTTTCAAAGTTTCAGAATGTCTAAACCAGAGCTGTCCAACCCGCGGCCCAGCGCTATAATGAATGCGGCCCAATATAAAATCGTAAACTTCCTTAAAACATTGAGATTTTATGTAATATTTTTTATTTTTTGAAATTCGCGCGGTGTTGTAAAAGTGTTATTTACAACGCCATAAAATCAAATATCCTACTAGTAAAAAAAAGAAATTGTTTTATTTCTTTTTCCTTTCTAATGGGAATATATAAAAATATTAAAAATATATAAAAAAATTATGAAGTTAATGAAATTTTTATTGTTTAAATATCTATCTACATTTCCTGTTTCCATTTTCTAAAATATTTCTTATTTCAGTGATTAAAACTTCTTGACTTGCTCAATGATTTTTAAAAAATTTCCGAACGAAAAGAAGTCAAAGATGATTACGCTACGACATTTTTGCTTATTTGTCATGGTTGCTATCATATATTATACATTATTTATTAACTTTTTTGTTTAAGAATTATCGTTAGAATTAGTATATGTTATGTATGGCCTGAGACTACCTGAGACAATTTTTTTCTTCAAATGCGGTCCAAGGAAGCCAAAAGACTGGACATCCCTGGTCTAAATAATAATTATAACTGATCTCACATCAAAAGAATTTGTAATTTTAATATGAAATTAACAATAATTTAATAATCTATATTAAAGATCACAATATATAAAATATATCATAAAGTAACTAACACATGTAATTTATATAGATTTCTTTCAAGATCGATTAATTAACATAAATGTTAGAATAGAGATTTTTAAAATTTTTGATCAAAAAAATTTTTTTATCTTTCCTAAAGCAAAAGCAGTAATATAAAAAATATCATCTGAAAATGAGCCAAACAGTTTTAAATGAATAACGAAAAATATAATGTGTATAGTATGTAGAAATGTGAACTATACGCTTATCAGCTAACAATTTCAATTAAAGAGAAAAAAGCAAATTGATACGATGCATTAATAACAAATCCCACATAACTGTAGTTCTAAATAAAAATATTATTGTCACTAAAATGTAGCAAAAATGCTAATACTGTATAAAGATTTTAATGATTGGAATCATTCAAGGGTAAACTAATTGTATTAATCATTTGAATGTTTAATTTTAAATTAGGAAAATAGACACGGAATGCTCCTATGAGTATGGGACTAAATATACTAACCGTTTGATCCTGCGTGTCATAAAAAGCGACTAAAAGCGTCACCTCACCATTTAGTGGTTGCCGTCATTGGAGGCTCATTCGTGGATCCTTATACTAAATTAAGACTGTCTCGGCTATGTTCACGTCTTCACTGGAGCCTATGATGAGACCCCATATGGACCGGATCGCCTTTCTTGAATCATTTTTCGGAACCACGTGTCGCATTCGAAGGAAAAATTCCACAAACATAACCCCCAGAGTCGAAGTTCAAGAAGAATAAGAATTATGAAAATAAAAATTTCATCTAAAGATTTTTTATAAAAATTTTAATGACAGAATTAAGATAAAAATAACAAATAATAAATTATTTTCTCATCAAAAATTAAATTATCGTTTTTAAGCAATTTTTCGAGAGATTAATTATTCATACTTAAAATTTGAAGTGGATAGAATATCTTTTGTGATGGCATCGATTCGCAATCGAAAAACAATGAAAGGATCTCATATTAATCCTTTTAAACCATATGGGCAACTCCCGGCCCGCGGACCGGATCCGGCCCTCTACTTCTTTTGATCTGGCCCTGATCCATTTCATCGAAGTTGGTCGGATTCATGGTGGGAGAAATATGGTGTGTTCTACTCATGGCTCTACTATAATCTTTACCATTTACCATTTGATATGTTTGATTAAAAACATAGTAATCAGATTAAAATATTTAATCTTTATAATTAATTTTACAACTTGTTTTAATTCATTTAATATTAGTTTATTTTATTTAATAATTTGATCAGGTCCTTGACTCGTAGACAGAATGATAATTTGGCCCCCAAACTAGGAAATGTTGCCCATGCCTATTTTAAACAATCTAAAATAATTAAATATCTTTAATATTATGCAAAATTTAATTGAATCAAACGTTATGATAGAAAATATAGAATTCTAGAGGATGGATAGATTTAATTACAATTAGACGATTTGGTAATATAATCAGTCAATTAATATTAATATTTTGATGATTATTGTTTATTCCTTAATGTTTATTGATGGAACTTTTCAGTCAATAATAACTTTTAGAAATACACTGATTTAATATGCCTGTAATATGTGTATATGATCAAATTTAGGCTACTTGAAAATCCTTACATATGATAATAAATCTCTTTAAGTCTTCTGGCTATTATAATAATTAATTAAATGATGTGCAGATCTCAAAAAGTATTGTAGTCCTCAATTTTCATTATTTTACATAAATAAACTTTTTACTATCTATGAAACGAATTTATGAAAGAATAACTTATGTATCTAATCTGTTTAACTTATATTGATTATCTGTTTCTTTTTAAAATTCACATTTTTCGTATTAACTTAAATAATATTCACCAAATTTCATATTGGATATTTAAATTATTCTCTTTATAAAACATAAGCTTATTTATTATTTCTATTTATACATATTTATTATTAAGATTTTATTTTATTTCTAAACAAAAATTTTGTTAAGATTTTTCTAAATTAAGATTTTATTAGTAGAATTATTGATTTTTATAAAATAGTCTAATTTTAATATTTAAAATCATACATAGCAAATAAAGATACTAACACTGATAAAATATACGAATAAACATACAGTAGTATTAAATACAGTAAGAAAAACAGAGCAATCCTATAAACTCAACATATTAACAAAATAGAGAACAATGGCATACGCACAGCAATTCCACAAATACAGGATCTTGGAGACACCATATGTCCAGGTTGTTTATTCGAGTAACGGAAAGAATCAAACAATATCGAGCACAGCAATTATAGATTATTAAAACTGTGCTTATACCTTGCATGAAGGGCTGTTTTTTCTGTGTTATTAATGATATTTAAAGCAATTATATGTGTTTAATATTAAGAAGACTAAAGGATATCCAAATCCGCAAAAACAGTGAAGCTGAAAACGTCTGCAACAATACTTTGCGCAGTAGCTACCTACTGTGACTGCACAAAGTATAATATATGCCCACTACTCTCTATAAAGTCTTGTCTTTTAACAACATTAGAACATTGTTATGCATTCTTTTCCATGCCACACACCATTAGGAAGTTCTAATTGCTGCTACAGGGAAGACATTAAAAAAGATTCAGGATTCACGATAAAGCACAAGAGCTGAAGCAGTAGATATGACATG
Source organism: Olivierus martensii (assembly GCA_000484575.1). Taxonomy (NCBI): domain Eukaryota; kingdom Metazoa; phylum Arthropoda; class Arachnida; order Scorpiones; family Buthidae; genus Olivierus; species Olivierus martensii. Next base: position 15,567 of record AYEL01073400.1, on the reverse strand, counting down.
GAACCATTATAAGGTTATTTTGACAACTCTAGAAAAACTGACAGAGGCAGACAAAAGCTTAAACACACAGACAGATGCAGGAACTTTGCTAGTTGCAATGCAATCATTTTCTTTTCTATGTTTTTTGAATGTATGGAAACCTGTATTGTATGAGGTCAATGATGCACAAAATTATTTGCAAACAGAGGGACTCAACGTGCATCAGTGTGCTCAAAAAATAAATGCTTTGCAGATGCTACTCACAGAGAAATGAGAGGAATTGGTAGAAGGTGCTTTGAGTTATGCTACAAATTTGTGTGAAGACCTTGGCATTTTAATGGAACCTCCCAGATGAATAACGAGGAAGCAAATTTTTGATGATGGAAGTAAAGATGCAGCCTTGTCCCATGAAAACGAGTTGAGAAGAAATTTGTTTTCTTCGTTACATAAGCTAACTGTAGAAATTCATGAGAGGTTTCAGCAACAATGAAATTTGGCAAACAAATTTGCCTATCTTACGCCAGCCAAACTACTGGACATTGACGACCATGACTTCAATTTAGAGCACATATCTCATGACATTGACAAAGAAGAGTTCAAGCTCGAATATTTTGAACTGAAACTTTTGTTGCTGCCATGGACAATAAAAATGAATTAATGAATTCAAGCCCACTTGATTTATTAAAATTTATTATGCAATTTAAGCTGGAAGTTGTCCTGCCTAATATAATAATATTGCTTCGAATATTCCTCACAATTGCCATAAGCAATGCCAACTGTCAGAGAAGCTTCTCTAAACTGAAGTTAATCAAAAATTATCTACTATCGACAATGAGTACACTAAGATTGATTAATTTGGCTATTTTGGCTATTGAGCAAGAAATGATTGATGCAATCGATACTGATAAAATTTCTATTTATAATGAATAAAATATCCTTAGTAATTAATTTATAGAAATAATAATTAGAATATATATTAGAAATTTCAATAAAAAATTAAATATAGATTATCAGATCCATTCCAGTTACTTTTTAAAGGAAAGATGATTAGAGTTTAAACAGAAGTATTTAGATGCTTGTTTTTCTAGCCAGCAATTCCAAAGCTGGTGATAAGTGCAGTCAAAAATTAAAGGTAAAAACCAAACAAAAATATTTTTGTAGCCAAATTATTTTGTATTGATTATCTAATGTATAAGCAATACAGATCTACTTCATTTTGTTGGAAAAAATAAATCAAAATGTAAGTTAATATATATGACATTACTTGGAAGATAATTACTGTGCCCTAAAATTTATTGAAACCAGCAGTCCAAAAACATATATAATTTAATTGGGGAAAATTTAATTAACTGTAAAATTTTTTTTATATTCAGATAAATGATATAAAAATATATTTTTGAATTAATTTTGACCATAAATTAGAAAGATCTAATAAGAAATATATCTGAATAATTGATAAAATGCACACACTCCCTCTGAACAAAATAAATTTCTTCAATTACTTGGACTCATTTCATTGGAAATTTTAAATGAAAAAGATCACACTTGAAAATGATCTACAAGTCCAAATCATCAATGAATACAGTAAAAGAAAAAATTATAACAATATAACATTTTCCAATAAGATGAAAGGATTAGCTTATTTTGTATTGCCTGGTTGCTTTATTGGAGAATGAATCATTCAGTAAGAATAACAATAATACAAAAAAGGCTACATGTGATGTCACATTAATTACTATTCATCTAAAGTGAAAAATTGCAATCTAAAATTGACACACTGAAAAAATACCTTACATTAAGATTCGAACAGATACTTAAAAAGTTAATTAAATACAGTTAAAAATCAAACAATTCCTTGAAATTTATTTGATAATAGAAATAATTAATTCAGATTAATAATTAATTTTTTTGTATTAATTAATAAAACATTAATGAAATATATTTTTAATACTTTTCCTCACTGAAGGGATAGAGAAATTAAGAAAAAATATACTTCATCTACTAAGAAGGGAGTATTTAGAGTTAAACACAATTAAAATTGTAGTATTAATTTTTAAGTTTTTAAGTATTATATTTATAAACATTTTTTGTTTGTATACAATATTTATTTTGGAACAAAAGCTTGATTTAAAACATTGTACCTAATTGTGATAAAATTTTATTGAGGAAAATCTTTCTTACATATACATACTGCTATAACTTGTATATACTAGTGAAGCTCATTTGAAGTATTACAAAAGAGCTTGAGTTTTGATCTATGAAAATATTTGTTTTTTGAATACTGAAATTAATACTGATATTCTAGTTTCATAAATTAAAAAGACCAAATTACTGATATTAAGAATTTGATTGATATTATAAGCCCTAATCATAACCATTAAAACTCAATATTTTTTAAAAACTGGAATTAATTATATTATTTCAATTAGATTTTTTTATTAGTTACATTATTCCATAAAGAATTTAAATAAATCTTTTATTCTGATTAAAGCTATTTATAGAAAAACTTTATATATTTAGTATTTTAATGCTGAGCCAGCAATGAATCCGAATGACATTGTAATGGTAAAGAGCTTTTATAAGCAATTAGTTATTTGTTGATAAGCAGGATAGAAAAACTTTATATATTTAGTATTTTAATGCTGAGTCAGCAATGAATCCGAGCTTTTATAAGCAGTTGTATAAAGCTGAAGAACTTTCTATATTTTTGAAAGAATGCAAGATTAATCGAGTATTTCCTATGTCAATTCATAGAATTAGAATACCTATAAAATCAAAATGGATATTACGAAACTATGGTTCTCGTCTTTGGGTCTCCTCTCCTTCTTCATGCTCCTCTTGACTTGTCTATATAGTTTCGTACCTGTACCTTACCACCTGAAAAACCTTAATATGGATATTACACACCGTTAAAATTAAATGCCTAAAATTTCCAATCACCAATGTGAACAGAAATTACATCCAACAATGTGCTGCATGCCAAAATCTCTGTATGCACCTTATAGAAAAATACGGTCCTAATATACAACAATTAATACAAAATATTTACTCAAGTTTAAATTACTTTAAAACCAACCTCCGAAGAAAATATATTAAAAAGATGAAGTGGATACTAAGAAACCAGGTAACTAAAACACCAGTATTTCGATTAACTATTGACGATGTTTTAATATACAAGTTTCACCTCCGGTTAAAGACCTAATTCTAAAAAGAATCTATGTGTGCCTAGAAAACGTATTACAACCTACTGATTTGGCACCACAATTTATTGAAATCTATGATCAACCTACTAAAGAAAAATTCAGATGGAATTTTATAAGAAAGAAAATTCACCACAATTATAACAAAAATACACCTGAACAAAGAAAACTTAATGCAACTATATCATATACTAAAAATTGGATGAATAATAGCTCAATAATTTGCATCAAAGATGATAAAACCAAAAAGATAGTTTTTGTAAAAAGAGAAACATATAATACTTTGCTACAGAATTTCATAACTAATTCGGCCTCACAATTGTTAAATGTAGATCCAACTAATCGAATCATCAAAAAAGTCAATAAACTAACAAAGCATAAAACATTTCTAGAATGCTGGAAAGTTAAAAACTACATAACCCCATAGCCCCAAGATTATTCAGCTATATTAAAAGTCATAAAAATCCTATTAACATCAGACCTATGGTGGACAAAAACCTCATCCCCACTTTATAATTTTGAAAAAACTATTGCAAAATGGGTAGTGAATTTTACCAGATCATATGAATATATTGTTGACTCATCAGCAATGTTTATAGATAAGCTTTTACAATTAAACCCCTTTCCAAATGAAACTTTCATAATACTAGATTATGAGGCATTATATCCTTCAATAAAGCTTGCACCAGCATGTCTCCTCTTATATAGGTTTATATTTGAACCCTTACTGGAATAACAATCACACCCAAAAACTATTAGAGAAATTTGTCATCTAATCACTTACAATTCCTATTTTACTTTTTGTTCCAAATATTATAAACAACAAATAGATGTAACATAGGTGGCCCTCTTGCTGACCTAATGGTTGAATTAGTGATAAGACATAAAGAACAAATGGAAATTAAAAACTTTATCCAAGATATAAAATTGTATACATGCTATATTGATGATATTTGTATCATATGGAAACAAAACCAAAAAGCCGATGATATAAAAATAGCATTAAATGATCAAACACTGGGCCTAAAATTAAAATTAGAACAATACAGCAATCAAAGTTTTCACTATCTTGATGTACAAGTTACTATAGCTAATGGCAAATACTCAACATTTATTTACAAAAAACCTACATATTCGCCATATTATAATACCATATTGGTCACCAGATCCAATGACATATAAAAGTGGCTTCTTTTAGAGCTCTATTTAATAGAATTTTTACCCATTGTATGACTCAAAATGATAAAAATAAAGAATTCAATACTATAATAATACAAGGATATAAACATGGCTATAATTATAAATCAATGAAAGGAGTTTCTGATGAAATATTGAAATCCAGCAATGAACAAAACTATATACAGCAATAAACAACGGACTGGAATCCGCAACAATAACAATACTATACCATAAATTATGACCAGGCCAAAACAAATTTAATGAAACTCATGAATAGAGCAACCATCAACAAAAAATCATATATAGAAGAAATCCAACTATATTTTCTGCACTACAGAATGATAAGGATCCAATTAAAGAAATGCAAAAATCTGGTATTTACACCATACCAATTTAATCATACACATCAAAAGCATGAATAGTACATGGGAAGAACAAAAAGAAATTTCTCTATTAGGATAAATGAACATAAAGCTAGTATAAGATCTGGAAACCTTCAAACAGTGCTAGCAATCAAAGCGCACGAAGATGACATCTCAATAAATTGGAACAAGTGCATATACTAAAATCATATAAAACACCATTTGGACTAAATGAACATAAAGCTAGTATAAGATCTGGAAACCTTCAAACAGTGCTAGCAATCAAAGTGCACGAAGATGACATCTCAATAAATTGGACAAGTGCATATACTAAAATCATATAAAACACCATTTGGATCATCAACTATGGAAGCTATCAAAGTTGAATGATACAAACAAAAAACAAGTTATTAATAATAATCAACCAATATATTTACCAATGTCTTGGCAATGGTGTGCTATAAACAATCTATAAAAAATCTAGACTATTATTTACTTAAGCCTAATCTTTTATTTATCTAAATCCTTTAAATAAATAACAATTGTAAATTAGTTTATATTAATAATTTATGTGCAAAAGTCTGTATTTATCTTATGTAATATTATATTTTACTCGATTATATTTTAATGTATTTAAATATTTTAAATGTATTCCATTTGCTATGTTCTAAAGCATTTTCTGTAATATTTTTGTACTGAAGCAGACCTAAAAAGAGGTTGAAAACATTATACAGTAAATGTTAATCTTCTCCTGTCTCAGTGCTGGTGTATTTAGTTATTTGTTGATAAGCAAGATAAAAAAACTTTATATATTTAGTCGACAAAACAAAGTTGAAACATGCACTACTTAGGAGGATGCACAGAAAAAATCTTAAGGATGGATTGTAATTTGGAATCTAGACTATTATTTACTTAAGCCTAATCTTTTATTTATCTAAATCCTTTAAATAAATAACAATTGTAAATTAGTTTATATTAATAATTTATGTGCAAAAGTCTGTATTTATCTTATGTAATATTATATTTTACTCGATTATATTTTAATGTATTTAAATATTTTAAATGTATTCCATTTGCTATGTTCTAAAGCATTTTCTGTAATATTTTTGTACTGAAGCAGACCTAAAAAGAGGTTGAAAACATTATACAGTAAATGTTAATCTTCTCCTGTCTCAGTGCTGGTGTATTTAGTTATTTGTTGATAAGCAGGATAAAAAAACTTTATATATTTAGTCGACAAAACAAAGTTGAAACATGCACTACTTAGGAGGATGCACAGAAAAAATCTTAAGGATGGATTGTAATTTGGAAGAAAAATGTAACAGGACACATTTTACAGTTTTTACGTATACTCTGTACTTTTCGAGAAAATGCCTGGTTGTGGGCACCCTGTATATGGATAGAAGTATTTAAACCAATCAGATGAAAAAAATTATCAGAAAAGAAAATTGGATTGAATAGCACTTCTTCTAAAAGTAATTATTTTTCACAGGATTAGAAATGAAAAAAATCAGCACTCCTGCATTGAAAGTTAGATTAAATAACAGATTTTCAATGCAAAAGATATTGAATGATATAAAACTGAGCTAACCAACAATGGCACATTACCAAAAAGAGCACATTATCAGTATACTCTGTACTTTTCGAGAAAATGCCTGGTTGTGGGCACCCTGTATATGGATAGAAGTATTTAAACCAATCAGATGAAAAAAATTATCAGAAAAGAAAATTGGATTGAATAGCACTTCTTCTAAAAGTAATTATTTTTCACAGGATTAGAAATGAAAAAAATCAGCACTCCTGCATTGAAAGTTAGATTAAATAACAGATTTTCAATGCAAAAGATATTGAATGATATAAAACTGAGCTAACCAACAATGGCACATTACCAAAAAGAGCACATTATACCTCAATAAATATTTTGTTTTTATTTTTATGGCCTAGTCCGGTAGGGTCCCATAGTAATGAATACTTAAGCTTCTCGAAATGGAATTTCCGCCATAGGTCGCCATAGTCTAGCTGGTTAAGGCGCTGGGGCGTTGACCCAGAGATCCCGATTCGATTCCGGTGCGGTGAAAAAATTTTATTTCGAAGAATAAACTTATAAAATTATAGTTTAATCATTAGTCACTAGATGGCCGCAACCTTAGTATGTAATTATAAATTATTTAATCATTAATTCAATAGATGGTGGCACCGTAGCTGTAATATTCAAAAATAATTATTTTTCTAAATATAATTTAAAACTTTATCCGCCAGGGGAAGTTTGGCTTGTTCGTTATTAATTTATAAATATTTTGACCCAATTCAAAGTTATGAAGCATATTAATAATACAGCATTAATGACTGCTATTTCCAAAAGGATTTACCAGAATTATTAAACCCATACAATATATAAGACAATATTTAACAATGGAAGTGCTTACTATCTTGAGAGAAAATGAAACTACATATCAACCTAAATATATATGATCCCAACAAAGTACTGTGTGCAAAGATGATGTTATTTCAATAACAGCTGAAATGAGCATGAACTGTATTGTATAAATGCCAAATTTTTACTTTTTTTATTTATCTAAACATTTATTACTGAATATGGCATATAGAACTTCTTAATATTGATATATTATCCGCAAATTGCGTCACACTTGGAGGGTATACGAAACCCTCCTGAAAACTAGAAGTGTGGAACTCAGATCTTCCAAGATAGCGAATACTTTATCACGTGCCATTTGGGCTCATTGTTACGTTTAGGTCATTATTTATGACATTTATCTTTACTTAAAAAAAAATGTATACAGAGGAAAAATCTCATAAATCTCATCTTGACCATAATGAAAGACTAGAATATGATAGCTTATGCCTATTATAATGTTATAACTTTAATTTTATTTCTATTATATTAGAATTAATTATATACAGGCATATCCCTCTATAATGTACTAATTGTAACAGGAAAACCTGTATATTAAGCAAAAGTAAATTAAATGAATATAGGAATTAAATTATAAAGATTTGGATGGTTTCAGACTAAAAGTTGATAGTGAATATCTATGTATAATTTGTGAAGAATCAAATATTTCTAAACTACTTCAGAAAGTATTGTATTGCTTTATTTCTATTTTAAATATTATTTAACTTTCAACATTACAATAGTTGTAAATATGCATTGAATGTATAATATTTTAAATTCAAGCATAATTCAGCAGTAATTAAATATGATATTATTTATTTATTTAGTGAAGTGGCTTCAGTACAAACCATCATCAGCAGTATAAACTATAGGATCAAACATGCATTAATTAATCTTTATTACAGTTCTTCATTCAGCCATAATCAATAGTTATAATAATTAAAATTTATTTATTTAAAAATTGTTATAGTGCTACTTGTCTATTTTGCAATTTACATTATTTATGTAAATTTTGCAAATTTATGTCCATAATAAACCTCTATGTATGGGTTACAACAAATCAGAAGCTTAACTGTGTTTCAACATTTTTTCGAGATAAATAATAATAAATTGTTTTTAATTTTTGATTAATTGATGAAAAGTTGTCATTTTATACTTTTTGTTAAAAAATTGTATTTTTTAAATTTATAACTATACCAACAGACCGAAGCAGGATGTTAAAACATTTAAAATAAATATCTGATCCTGATATAAAAAATGTCTTATGAATAAAAAACTTATGTTCCTGTTCTATTAAGAATCTATCTCAGCTTTTGCTTGATTGAAACTTGAGGGTTTTAAAGTTCACTTTTTAGTGGCAACTTATGTATGATTAATTTCAATTTAACCAATTTTTAACTGATTAATAAAATTCATCATCAGAGTCTATTTTTAAATATAATTTTTCTATAATTTTTCAATACACATAACAAAAATTTATTTACATCAAGGAAAATAAAATTATTGATTAATAACTTACAAAAAAAATCAAGAAGTTTGCATTAAAATTAGTCAATTAGAGTATAGTAATACCCCTACTTACGTTACCCTGACTCATGCGAACTCGGAGTTACGTGGTTTGGCAACACTGCTGCACGCTATCCTGCTGTGATACACATTGCACGCGTTTCACACAAATTCTACGTGCACGATTACGATTCTACGATCGACGAAAGTTAAGATTGTTTTGTTATATATTTTCTAAACCCTTAAAAAAACTATATCGTCCAAATGAAGTAAATCTGATTTTCCTGCACCTAGAAAGAAAAGGATTACAATATCTTTGGAATGTAAACTTAACATTATCAACGATTTTGATAACAGAATGAAAATTTGTGAATTGGCAAAGAAGTTTGAGCTATCGGAATCCACAGTAAGAACAATCATAAAAGATAATGAAAGAATTCTCAATACGGTGAAAAATGCTCAATCCTTGAACTCAAGTATAATTCGTAAATGTCATGGTATTATTGCTGAGATGGAAAAAATGCCGAAATTATGGTGTGATAATTAAATAAAAGAGAATAATTTTTTACCTAACTCATTTATTTTTTTACACAACATAATATTTAATGCGATGGGTGGGCTTGTTTTTTGGCACAAATTCTCCAAATAGGGGTGTCATTGAAGATATCGCTATTCTTAATTCTTTTTTAATCATTAAACGAGATGGATATTTTGTCTTTAAACAGTTACAGCAGAAAGTTTCTAGATACAAAGATATATGTATTTATAACCCTTTTGTTGATTCATTTTTTTTCGACACCAATTTGAATATTTATTTTTGTTTGTTTGTCTCAAAATTGATGTTTTTGTTAATTCTTTCGTGCCCCACAGTTTGGAAACCAGAGAGCTTAATAGAGAATGCTGTCGTACTCTGTTACCCACTCTAGTTTTATTTATTACAAATATCTTTCGATTAATTTACTTTATTGTTTTTGAGGATTCCAGACTTCCATCAAACTAATTTTAATCCGCAGCCGGATACTAGTTCGCTCATAGAAAAAATAGTCTCTTAGAAAATATACAAATAATCGCATATCCAAATAAATAGTAATATTTAAATGTTTACTAAGAATTTAAAAGTATTTATTTTATAATTTTGCTAATTTTTTAATTTTTAATTAATGATGACTTGTATTTATTATAAGATTAATGAAAAGAATAATTTTTTTATTGCTCATATTTTAGGAGGGCAAAATTTACTGGAAAGCTACCGGACTGCGGCTTCATTAAAGTGTGGAAAATCTGGAATAGCGTTTCCCAAATTGGTGTTCCGTGGAATCCTTGGATCCGCGAGATGGAATAAGAAATCCACGAAAAAAAGAAAAGTTTTTAAAAATCATTTTGCTTACAAAAATATAATAATTTATAATTTTAATTTCAGAACAGTCAAATTATATATTATACTTAGTTAATTAAATCTTTTTAAATTTTTTCAATATGGAGTTTAAAAAATTTAGGTCCATTTTGGTCCCAATTAAACCAAATTTATATGTATTTATATGCAAAGTTGTACCCCGACTTACAAATTTTCGTCAGTCCCATCTATCGCGTAACTTTAGGGTATTACTGTATTTAAAATTTATTAAAGCATCATTAGCTTAATTTAAAAACTGGTTGGCTAAAGTTAAGAAATGTGCAGTGAAATTTTAAAATATGCTGGGTCATAGCAGTTACTAGATCACAGAAATGCCAGTAAGAATTTCAGTCTGTACTCATTACAATGCATGAAATTATTTTTCATTTTAATTATAATCTTATTCTTATGAAGACCTGAGATTTATATAAATCAAACATTTATGATTCAAACACATCACAAGGTTATTTATTGCATATTAAAGAAACTTCTAACTTAGGAGCTATGCAAGAAATATCATTGATATCTGCTTATTGTCATTCATTTTACTTTACTGAAATAATTAAAATGGTATTTATTGGTAAATAATAAATAGGAAAATTACTTCTAATTCCTTATTTTTCTCCTGAAGTTCTTTTTCATTTTTACGTAGCAGTTCTTTCAGCTGTTCAATCAGCAGTTGTTGATCTTCTGCCAGCTCCATTTTTTGAGTTTAAACTGAAATTATTAAAAAAACAAAAACAATTTAATTCATAACTTTGTTTTAGTATTCATAAGTATATTTATTTATTTATTTTTTTGTCAAAATAATCTCTGATATTTTAAGATATCTTTTTCTATCAGATTTTCTTTTAAAACTTTCTATAGCTATAATTTTAAATTTTTAAAGATCCTTTCCTTATACATCAATTTTAAATCTAATCATACTTTTACTTGTCTATCTATCTATAGTAGACTCTTAATTAATGGAGAAGGTCAGGAAATTACTTTCTCAGATAATCCATAAAAAAGAAAAATGCACATATAATACAAGAATGTCTTGATTACAAGTCATTCATATCACAAAAAGTTTAAGAAAGGAAAAGAAAGGCATTTACTACAATGAATAATATGAAACAATCAAAACTGTTGTAAAAGTTACACAAGTGGTTTATTCAGATAAACTTTTTAACATGAATAAGATGACTTTTTAAAATCAAAAATACTCCAGGTTTTGTATTTAAAATGTGATTAAATATTATTTTTACCTATTTTTGAGCTTGATTTTATTATTATTACACTTTGGAAGATAAATGGTTTAAAAGTATTTGTTAACATACAACATGATAGCCAAATTTTGCCAAAAAGTTATATAGTAAGTTTTTAAATTATACAACTAATTCATTTTAAAAATTTCTACATAACTAAAAAACTATATAAGTCCAATAATGCTTAAATTTGATATACATGTGCTCCTCTACTTACAATGAGGTTGTGTTTTGATAACCTCATTGTAGGTCAAAAACCATAAGTTGAAAATGACCAATAACAGTAGTAATTCAGACCAGATCCTCAAAAATTGAAAAATCATTTGGATTTGATTCTGAATATTCCAAGTAATAAAATCATCTGGAATTGAACTCATATCCTTCAAAGTGGTAAGCAACCTCGAAGGATATGGGTTACAGATATAATAAAACAAAAAGAGTATTTTTAGCCAATATGCTATGAAAATAGACAAATTCAAACTATTTTATGGACAATCATAACATCAAATTATCATAAGATGAATGATCATAAGTACAGGAGCACTTGTATTTGAATGAATGCATTAATAAACAGAATAACTAATTGCAATTTATGACCATATTTTAAGGGTAAACTGGACTTTGGCATTTATGTTTCTTAGATATGCAATGGAGCCACAAAAAATACAAAAAAGAGTCTCATTATGTAAAAATTAATTTATTTTTATAGCTTTGACCATTAGATGGAAGGTAAATCATTAGCTATTTTTCATAAGAACATAGATTGGCTTGTGTAATCAGGGTTGCAGAGTCAGAGTCGGGAGTCAGGGAGTCGGAGGGTTTTGGGTGGTTCAGAGTCGGAGTCGGATTTTTAAACTGTCCAGAGTTGGGAGTCAGAGTCAGAGTTAGAAAAAGAACCGACTCCCAACTCCTTAAGTCCCTACTTACCTAGGAAGAGCTATATATATCATTTCTAACTATTTAAGGCTAATGATAGTAAGTAATGAATAATATCAGTTATCTAAATTTATGAAAAGGCCCCTGTAGTGTTATTAGTTAATTTATGAGTCTCAAGTCTAAGTGATAAATTTTTGCCTTTTGGAGCCATATTTAGGATATTATATAGAAAGTGTTGTGGTCTAATAAAAAACAACCGACTCCTTAAGTCCCTACTTACCTAGGGCTAGAGCTATATATATCATTTCGTATTTAAGGTTAATGATAGTAAGTAATGAATAATATCAGTTATCTAAATTTATGAAAAGTATAGTGTTATTAGTTAATTTGAGTCTCAACTCTAAATGATAAATTTTTGCCTTTTGGAGCCATATTTAGGCTATTTTATGGAAAGTGTTGTGGTCTAAGCCAAACTGAAACTTAGGCATAGGATTCTGATTAATGATTAAAATATAGTCCTATAACCTAACTCATAGGCCTAGCACAGTGGTGCTTAACCACTGTGCTAGGCCTATGAATTAACCTTTGACAGTGCGCTGCAAAAAATTAAGAATGAACTGTATGTATGTATCATATATATTAATAGTAAAACATGGTTGGCTGAATATCCCTTTTGCAGTCCTATCGATTCCTATAAATAGGGTATCGTTAGAAAAATCTAACCCTCAAATTTCTGCGATAGCCAAAATTTTTTGTCTAATGTTATTCATAATTTAAAAATTAAGGAATAAAAATTAAATTAAAATTATAATTTCTCTAAAAAGTTGAAATCCACAGATGGCGCTGTAACTTAATAAGGGCCACCATTTAATGATCCCATGTACGAGTATGTATATAATCAGAATGTAATAAGAATAAATCTGTTAATGAAAATTCGTTGTTAAACTAAATTATTATTTAAAATATTTAGGTGTGCCATCAAATTTTAAAATATTAAAATGTGTTCCTCAACTGAAAAAAAATTGAGAACCACTGGCCTAGCGAGCTAGCACTCTTACACTCAAGTTATAAGAAATAAAAAACAGACAATGCAAGAGGGTTATTGAAGTTAGCCTAAGGTGTATCTGCTCTAATGCCAATGTAACATATTAATTTAGTTTCATAAGGGTTCATTTTAATTTTTTAAGTGAAGTGTGTTGGCTCATTTCAGCCAATGATGTGGATTTTCTGTTTGATACTCAATTCCAGTGGACCAAACGAGTGCTCTGCTCACTCTGCCGGAGGGTAAATATATACATATATAAAAGAAAAATTAGAATTAAATTTAAATTTACTAAATTACCGTATATACTTGAATATAAGCTGACCCCCCCGACTTCAGAGTTTGAAAATTGGTAAAAATGTGAAACCCATGTATAAACCTACCCAGACTTTAGCACTTAAAATTTGATAAAAATCCAATGTCCAATGCAAATACAGATGATGAAACTGATTTTGAAAAATTATTGGATCAAGCAGACTATCTCCAGTGTCAAAAAAGAAGAAAACTCGAGTCTGATACTAAAAAAAGTAAACCTACAAATATATCGCAAATAGCAAATTTCAAGATGGAATTTAACAAAGCTCTAATAGGAGTTGAACAGTTTGACAGAAAATCTAAATTAAATGTTAGAGAGGCCATCTCTAAATATCCTGAAATTGTAAAAGATGCTGCACTTCTTGTTACAGCTCTGCCTCTAACTCAGGTCAGCATAGAGAGACTATTTTCCTCATTTCATTTGACCAGAGCTGATCAGAGAACTGCAATTAAGACAGATAAACTTACTGAGGCTATTTTGTTTATTAGAAATAATGCTTAAATTTAATTTTAGTATTTGCCTATTTGGTATGTAATTAAAATTTAAAATTCTAAAAGAAAGCTTTTACTTTTTAATCCAGTATTAATTTTATTTTAATAGGCATTTATATTAATTAGAACTTGGAACAGTATTTTATTTTAATTAAATAATATAAATTTAATATATTTTTGTATATTTTTAACTGAAAATTTTTGATAAAAAGCAATTTTTAGAGCAAAAATGATATACTGTAATGAAACATTTCACTTAAAAACAAAGTACTAATTGTAGTTAAATTCAAAAAAGGTTTTAGTTTGTAATTTGGCAAATTTTTTTGAAATAAAATTTTTTGAAACATTTTAGTTTTGTTTGTATATTTATTTAGTTACCTTCAGTGAAAACATGGTTTGAAATTTCAAACAAGTTATATAATTGGTTTTTGAGTGAACCTAAAGAAACTAGAAGTCATGCTATACACAACAGTTTGAGAACTGCATTAGATATTGATGTTCGATTTTCAGAAGGGTAAGAATATTAATGTTTGTCAATAATTATATATCAAATTAATTGATAACATATTTTCCTCTAATTACAAATATAATGTGTTCATTTTAAGTCAAAAGTTCATAATTCAAAATTTACTTATTGGTACTGTATGTACTGCACTGTTTAATATAAATAGCCAAACTTTTAGATTCTGAGGGCAATATAATGCTGAAATTAATAATAATGGTCTCTCAGGACTTTTGTCATTAATTTTCTAAATGAGAGAGTAAAAAATAAGTAAAAATTGAAACTGAATATATATGGTAATTTTATTTTACAATTTTTAAATAGCAATATAAAATTCTAGTTTAAGTATATTTTTCACAAATAATATATGAAGGTTGATTGATAAGTAAGGTCTCCAATTATCTAAAATAAGTTTGAAGTAAGATAAAATAATGAAACTAGTATCAAAATAAATAAAAAAAATATTTCTTTTCAAAATTATAAGTTTATTTTTCTACGTAGTCACCATTTAGTAATACACATTTTTCCAAACATTCTATCTACTTTTTCATTTTCTGAGATAAAATGAACCAATTACACACAGCAACTTAAACTTTGGCATCAGATGAAAAATGATGACCCTTTCAATGTCTCTTTCATTTTTGGGAATAACCAGAAGTCCAGTGGTGCCAATATTAAATAATGAGAGCTATATAATGGAAGATGTGCAAAAAATATGAATTTCAAACATCTCACTGTTTTTGTCATTTGTTGACTGCGATGCAGACTTGCATTGTCATGATGCGAAAAAGGTCTTCTTTTAGGCCTTATTCTATGGATATGTTTCTTAAGTGCTCATAAGGTTTCAAAATACTTTACCAACATAAATCAAGGTTCATTGCTTCATTGAATACTGAAGAAATTATTCACAATACATTTATAGGAGTAAAAAACATATTTATTTTAAAGAAATTAATAATACTCAATTATAAACAACTAACGTACAGGGGATAAACCATTTTACAAATTAATAATGAACAAGCCAAACTTCCCCTGGCGGATAAAGTTTTAAGTTATATTTT
>AYEL01073399.1:0-12123 GCA_000484575.1 Olivierus martensii | reverse complement strand
AATGAATACTTAAGCTTCCCGAAATGGAATTTCCGCCATGTCACCGTGGTCTAACTGGTTAAGGCGCTGGGGCGTTGACCCAGAGATCCCGGTTCGATTCCGGTGCGGTGCGAAAATTTTATTTCGGGAAAATAAATTTATAAAATTATAGTTTAATCATTAATTACTAGATGGCGCCACCCTAGTACGTAATTATAAAATTATTTAATCATTAATTCAATAGATAGTGGCACCATAGCTGTAATTCAAAAAAAAAAAAATTATTTTTCTAAATATAATTTAAAACTTTATCCGCCAGGGGAAGTTTGGCTTGTTCGTTATTAATTTGAAATTAATAATATTTTCAGTTTTTTAATATATATATATATATATACAGTGGGTGATCAGTTAACAAACATAATCTATTCAAAGACAATGTTCGTTATCCAAATTGTTTGTTAACCGATCATCGATTTACCATAGGTTTTTATGGGAATTTGATTAATTCATTCTGGAGACTCCCAAAAAATAAATAATTATATAATTTCTTACTACATTTATTTATACAGTATATAATAACCATAATACATACATAGTCTTGCATTTTAATCTATTATGTTTATATTCTGTTAAAGAATCTGTCCAATGTTGATTGCGTTTCTCTCTTTTTCAGGATTTTTCGGAAGTGATTAATAGTATTGTTGTTGTAGAGATCCCAACCCTATTGAGTTAATCCTGGTATGGGTGCATTATAAGACCAAAATGTTGTAAAATCTCTCTCTTATCTTGTTTAATAAATCTTTGATTTGTTTAAGCCTGTTGACCTTAACCTGGTACGGGTGCCATTCTAACACCAAAAAATTGTTCTCTCTCTTACCTTCTTTAATAAATCTTTGATTTGTTTTATGTTGTCTTCGTTGTCTCCAAGTTCATTTTAATCGGGAAAAACTACTGTTCTCTCATCCTTACTCACCAAATGCACAAGGACTAAGCCTGTCATTCTGTTAGGTTAGTTAAGCCGCCATATCCACATGAGATATTTTTATCTGGCAGCAGCTACTTATAGCACTCATCACAGGCTGGCCAACATCTATGATGGGGTCAACCGGATGGTTGAAGGATAAGGTTTAACCGGCTGGGCCCGGTCCCCTCCTGAAAAATTGGAGGAGTGGGACCTGGATCCTCCAGAATGGTAAGCCACAGCTTTACCAGGCGGCCATCCAGCTGATCTGTCATTCCGTCAGTCTGCGGGTGCCACAGTTTGTTCTGTGAAGTGTTCGTTTTCCGAACATAAAAATATTTCTTGAAAGTGTTTGTTATCCGATTTGTTTGTAATCCAAACTGTTCATTAATTGATCACCCACTGTATACTCAATAAACTGAAAATAAATGAATACCAATCTCATACAAGTGTATGGCTTTCAGTGCATAGTTTAAGAGACTCTTTACTGATTATTCAATATCCATAGGAAAAGGCTGTAGTAAGACCTTTATGCTTAAAATTTATAACAACATCAAAGATAACTATTATGGTAATGGGCAGAGTCATAATATAGAGCTTCTTAATATTAAATTTTTAAAAGTTTGTATTTTTTAAAAGATATACATTTGAAATTGAACTAAAACTTTGTATTCCATTTAATTCTATTCTTGATGCCAAAGATGATTGTTTATCAACCGAAAATATTTCATTAAATCAAGTTTTTATTTATCAACTGCTGTTGAATGCTATTATTTCAAGGTATTATGTTTATTCCTAGAAGACAAGTTTATAGGATACCATAGGTCTATTATGAATGGCAAACTTTCTTTAGTTTGATTAACACTTGAGTGTTGCGGCTATTTTGTAATTAAGCTTAATTAATATGCAAAAAAATTAAAATTGTGATCTCACTTAATTTTCATCAAAATTTTTTGAAATTTTCAATATTTATTGCAGATTTTTATTCTCTTTCTAACAGAATAAGCATTTTTTTTTAATTTTTTTCCTTTTGTAACTTTTCATTACATTTATGAGATTAGTGAAAGCATGATTTTTTTATGCAATTTTAGCCATTTAGCAAAATAGTTGATATTTTTAGATAGCAATAAGTGTTCTGAACAAAATGAGCCATGAATGAAGAAATTCGGCTGAAAATTTCAGAAATTATTGATAAAAACTACGAATTATCTAACATTCGTTGATTGAAGTTACATCATATAATTATTAAAAAATTATATAAATTCATTGAAATATTATAATTTTTATTATTATTTCATATTTATTAATTTGTTCTTACTTCATTTACACAATTTTTAGCAGTATTTTTTTATAAATTTTTTATTTATATGAAAAAATCCTAACAAACGAAAATTGCCTCATTTGGTAATTAACAGCTATACTATATTCTCTTTTCCTCTGATTGGATCACTGCTAGTGTATTGTAACTCTGGGCCTATTGTCACTTACCCACATCCAAAATAAACTAGGCTGCAATTATTTGGGAAAGAAATGGCTGCAATAAAACAATATAATTCCTCTCTCTCCCCTTTACATGGCCTGAAGGTGTTTACATTTCATTTTTTGCAATTTTCTCCTAAATTTTGGTGAAATTAAAATAAAAAAAATGAACAATTGCAATATATTTTAGTTTATTTTAGCAGAAATAATTATTATTTTCTTATTATCTACAATATTTTTTTTATTTTCAGAACTTTATAGCTTATTTGAAGAAAATTTTGATTTTTTCTAAAAAAAAAAAATCAAAATTTTCTTCAAATTTTTGATTTTTTCTAAAAATTTCCAAAATGTCATTTATCAAATCACGTAATTGAATAGGTTGGTAGGTTTGACTATAAAATCAACAGGATGAGATAAAACATTCCATATTCAATCAAACCATTCAAATATAAACATTGTTTGTTTATACATAATTTTAAAAAATATTTCAACAACTGGAAAAATTTAGAACTCACCATCAGTGGGGTGTATTTTCACCAATTACACACAAAAATGATTTCCAAAGCCTGAATTAATAAAATCAAGATTCAACACTTTCATTCCAAAAACTCTGCAAAAAAACACTGAAAACATTTGTTTAGCTTTATAGTGCTTGTATTTAAAATTTACCAAGTTGAATACCTTTAAGAGCAGTTTTTGATAATACTCGTCATTTGTTTAGCTTTATTAAAATATTCTTCATTGCTAAAAGTTCTTGTTTTCTGATTATTTAATTGATTTAACTTAGTAGACACAGTTTATAGTTCATTTTATCTAGTTCTATCCAATCATATCCAAATTAACATATGTTTCCATTTGCATTTTCAAAGTTGACTTTAGCACATCTTCCTGAGGGCCCACAAAATTTTTAACATGACCATTCGATTCTCCAGATAGACTTTAATAATCAAGATTTTTCCCCTACTTTCTATCTCATTGCATTTCCGAGAAGAAAGTGTGATACAGGCAGGGCTGTTGAGAGAAATTTTTGGGTGTATGACAAGTCTGTGGTCTGGGCCCTACTTAAAAAAGTACATCACTTTGGTTTAATAAAAAAAAAATACATAAAGCATCACATACATTATATTAAACATTTATTTAAAATGTACAATGAATTCAAAATTTGATACATTACATACTGTATTATATATAAAATAGTTTATTTTGGCATGACTGCTTTGGGTGGTAGACAGTGTGCTCTGGTGACGGTCTGGGCCCTACTTAAAAAAGTACATCACTTTGGTTTAATAAAAAAGCCATATAAAACATTATACACTTTTTTTAAATAAATATTTAATAAATTTAAAATTCGATACATTACATACCATGTTATAAAAATAAAATAGTTTATTTTGGCACGACTGCTTCGGGTGCTTGTTTTTTTTTCATATTTTATGCCCCCTTTCTATGCTCTGGTGACAGTCTGCAAACAATTGGACATGTAGGGGTTCGAAGGTTGAGCTCTTTTCAATACCAGGCCTGTTGTAAAAATCTTGGATGTCACCTCCTCTCAGCAGCCCTGGGTACGGGTGCTGAAATACACTCTGTATATATAAAAAGAAAGAAAGAAAGTAGTGTTTGCGAAATTTGTGCATTTATCTGGATTCATATCATTATATAAGTTAAATATATAGAATACTTGAAATAAGATGTGTGGAAGATAAAAGAGAAATAAAATTTAAATCAGCATCAGTTTATTTACAATTATAAATTATGCAATAAAAATACAAAAATATTATTTAAGGAAATATAGTTGATCCCCAACTTCAATGGTTTTGAGTTATCCAGTTTTAGAAATACTTAGATACTTAAATCTTTTTATTTTTTCTGAATTTCCATAAAATGCAAGTAAAAAATTCATTAAAAATTATATATTTTTGCAAAAATATCACTTATGGCTTTAAATTTTTTATCTATGCTTAAAGTATGCTCATAAATTTCATTTGAGCATTCTATTTACTAATATGTCCATTCATGTATGTTGAATTTAAACATTGTTTAATGATTTATGCAGTTTTTGATTTATATGGAAATTTTTTGGACAAATTAACCTCATAAGTTGGGGAACTACTATACATATAAAACAAGAAATGTGTGATATATATATATATATATTTTTTTTTTGTAGGCGATGTGGTAAAGTTTTGCCAATAGCTGCAGCTGCATATCAGGAAAATCTCCCTTCTCATTATACAACAGAATATCATCAAAGAAAGGTATATTATTAGCCATTATTAAAAATATATTATAAAAAGTCTTTCCATTATACAGAAAGAATAGCTTGGATCTAATATTATTTTTTGTATTTAACTTAAGATCATTTTTTCTATTACATTATGGCATAACAATTTTACGAGACTAGTTAAATATCTATAAAACGAGCGCTTTTTGCCGTGTAGAACAAATTTATTAAGACAATGTTTTCGGCATATAGCCCTCATCAGGTTACATTAGGTTTACCATATTCAAAAAATTTGATCTTAAAAAGTATCTTCAAGGCCATTAATACTGTGTCTTAAGAATCCATAAGAGATAGGGCAGAAAAGTCAATTAGAAAGTTTCAGATTTCCAGCAAAATACAGTGAAATCTCCATATATGCTGTTTTAGTATCCACAGTAGCACAATAGACCTTTGGTGGTTGCAGTGCTAGGACTGAGAAAGCTCCCCCTTCCTACATATACAGTATCCACTGTTTCACTTACTCGTGATTGATTACAATCCAAAAAAATTAAATGGAAAATTCAGAAATATAATAAACATTCATAATTTAAGTTTATTTTATCTCATCACATAGATATTACAAGAAGAACAAAGAAGAAGGGTGATTACTGTACAATAATTATTTTAAAGAGGGAGATCACATACTCACAACTTTTTATTATTAGTTATTGTTAATGTCTTTTTGTGTCTAATTAATAGATTAAAGTAAGAGGGAGATCACATACTCACAACTTTTTATTATTAGTTATTGTTAATGTCTTTTTGTATCTAATTAATAGATTAAACTTTATCACAAATATATACAGCATGTACAGCAGGGGTGGGCAATTATTTTCTGCTGCAGGCTGGATAAACAATCTTCGGGATGAAGCGGGCCATTTAAAAATCGAAAAGTACCTAAGAGCAAATTTAATCTTACAGTGCCTTAATTATTAATTAATGTAATGAAATTATTAATGATAATATTAGGTAATCAATAATAATTAATAAAAATTACTTTGACTTAAAATGATTACTCACGTTCAAGCAAGATTGATTCTAGCACAAACATATTCCTCTCACCATCATATGGGGCAATAATAATGGTTGTGCCAATTTATCTGCACATATTCTTGTCAATCTCATTAACGTGTGTAGCCACTTTTGTAATACTTACACAAAGAATATATTCGTGTATCAATATTATTTTAAAAATGTACTTTTCTTGTGTTACTTTCTTAGTTTTTGTTTGTATGCAATAATGCAAAGAGTTCAAAAGCATCACGTAAAACTATTTTTTTCATTAGAAACATTAGAAAATAATTCATCCTACGAAATAATAAATTCAGACAATTTTCTTTAAAAATATAAGTTAAAGTTTCTGACTCAGTGGTCTGATATATAGAAAGTATCATTTTTTTGTGTTTGGTTCTTGTAGTTTTGTGTTCTTTATATTTATTAAAATAATGTATATTGTCCTAGTGAACATAAGTAGTGATAAATTCATGAATTTTGGGTATTTACAACTTACCATTACTGTTTACAATGGCAGTTTCAAGTTTTATTGTAAGTTGAGGATTACCTGTGTGTAAGGTTGAATAATTTTTGTATTTTTTCCAAACATTTTCATATTTATTTATTCTAGTTTTACATAAATTTGTTTTGTTGGATAAGGGAAAATTTAATTTATTAAAATTACATTTCTTTGTAAATAAAATTCCATAATTAAGTGCTCACATAATAAATAAAATTGATCTAATATGTCCTGAATATTTAAATATGATCAATAAATTAAAACCAGTTGAAATTATTAGATACTATAAATAACCTATATAAATTAGATATATCAGATATTGTATATATCTGATTTTAAACCAATTTGGTTTAGATGATAAAAATAATGTGAGATCCTGGAGACCCCCAAACGGCACTCCCTTGTCTTATAGAAATAATATGAAATTATGTTAAAATTTAAATTAAAAATTTGTTTAAAAATAATAATTAATTAATAAAGACCGATCAAGATAACATTAACAGGGAACTTCGAATAAGTTCGCTAGTTCCTTGTCCATCCGTGGGAAAGTTCCTTCTCCAGATGGATGGAAAGAATAAATAAATACGAGTTCCGTGTAAAAGAAGAGGGGTAGTTTTGGAGAGTCAAAGAGATTAGAAGTCAATAATTTTGTTATTACAAAACAACAACGATGTAAGTTTTGAGCGACGAGAAAGCAACTCGTCCCGTCGCGTCGGGGCAGCCGACGGACGCGAGGATCGATGGGCGACGACGACAATGGTGACGACGAAGTGCGGAACTATATTGAGTGTTTTAAAACAACTGGAACTGGACACTTGTAACGGACACTTTGAATATTTGAACTTTTTGTGTTAGCATTCGGATAACTTTCAAAGTTGGATTATTGACATGTCGTAGCATCGATAAAATCTCTCTCAGGTATGTGGAGGTCGTGGAACTCACTCTCTCTCAACATTGTATTATCACACAAACGAAAATTGTAACGTAGGCTAAATTAGATTTAAGTTAGAAATTAAGTAAAATTCATTGGTAATTGCTATAATCACTGTTAATTGCTATATATATTCTTGTAAATAAATATCTTATTTTGTTTATAATATAGTTATTTGAGTCAATTTCCAATCCCGGACCTCGGCGCCACGGATCCGCGCGACAACGCGTGCCAAACGTGACGGTCAAATTCAAAATTCGGCCAATTTTGGCATCCCGACATCTTTTAACAGCGCCTACTCTCCGCGATCCTCACAATCAGTTATAGACTTTGTTTGCCCCCGCGCATGAGCAAACTCCATCTATATTTTCTAGTCAAAATTGGTAATTGGGAAGCTCCGATCCTCACAAATAGGTTTCTAAGTTCTAATAATCCTCACAATTTGGTCTAAGTGTCACATTTCCTTTTGAATGCTCTGCTCGAATAGCAACTTAATCCAGACTATTTTATAATCATTTTTATAATTAGTATTAAATGAATAAATAACTTTTTCAATTAGATAATGGAATAATATGTATATTTTCAAACTAATATATGCAGCCTTACACAATGAGGTTGACCGACGTCCGCTCCTTTCTATTGTTTTATTGTTCGCATATTTTTAATTTAAAAAAAAAAAAGGATTTTTTTTTTCATGTCTCCGCTTCTGCATTGTCTGGTTGAACCGGATTCGTGCGCTGTAATTTCTCTCGTGGGATCGCCCTAATCAAATGCGGCTCTATGAGCGGCATTAAAACAGGCGGAGGTGGCGATTCTCCGTCAGTCTGCTCTTGGATGCTTCTCTCAGCCTGGAGGGCTGCCGAGAGAGCTGCATTAAAATCCAGCGGGTGTGTAAGGTTTTGGTTGGTGGGAGGTTTTGAGCATTGTAGTCTAGGTGTCATGAACTGTTGTGATAAGGAAAGAAAAGTTGAAAATACCTGTGTGTCCGGACTGTGGAGACGTTGCTGTGTTGGTGGTTTGGCATCGTCTATTCGACGTATGGTCGGCATGGAACTAAAAATGTAAAATGACTCTCTGTTACAGTCGTATTAATATTCATAAATGTTCAGTTGGAAGAATTTATATTATGTTTGCTAAATACAAAATTTGATGTTAACATGTTTGCATTTATTATGTTAATCAGTATTAATATAAAAAGAGTGCCAAGAGGCGGCACTGGTGTCTCGTTCTTGTTCCTGTTGCGTAGGAGTTGTTGTGAGCTGGTGTACGATTGCCTTCCATGTGGATTAATGTTGAGAAGTATTGTATTTATGACTGTAGGATTTTGGAAGCTGAACCAAGATTTGGGAGACGAGACTTTGTCAATAAGTATAACTTTGAATTTTGTATAATTGTGTTTTTTAATAAAATTAAGTTTTTCTAAGTATAATGGAGCATTGAACTGAATCCGTGTTGCGATGGATGGAGACTAACGAAATTAATATTAAAATAAGTTCGAATAAGAAAGTGGAATCGGAAGGGGTACGGGTCCGAACTTAATGTGGAGGTTTGGGAGGTGTCCCAACCTTCACAGGTGTTTCTGATATACCATAGAACAAAGCCTAGGCGTCAAGCCAGCTATAAAGTGTGAGATCATCTTGATCTCAAGCTCCAGGATAGTCATAGGAGCTTTGAGAGGTGCGAGCCTACGGCTGATCACCAGGTCGAAGAATCGGCGAGCATAGTCCTCGACCATCTCGCCCTCTTGTTGGAGGCTATGATAAACAAGAGACTCCTGCCTCTGTGTAGGATCCTGATCAAACCACTTGATCAAGAGCAGCTTTAGCTGGGCGTATGTTTCAATACGCCGTTGCTGAAAGGCAGAGGCGGCAAACTTCCGGGCAAAACCCGAAAGACTGGCGATAGCGCGGCTCAAGCACTTCGATGGGCCCCAAGAAAGTCGGTCCGCAATAACTTCAAATTGAAGAAAAAAGACGTGGACAGTGAGGCCAAGTTCGCCACGAAAAGTTGGTAGAGTAAGCGTTCCCTGCGGAGGGAATGTAGAACGTCCCGCAATTAACGGGTGCTTAAATAATAATACTGACTGTTCCAGGTAAATCCTCTTAAATCAAATTTAGGTAATAAAATTAAAGCAACCACGAAATTGTGCTGGAGTTACATGTTTCAATGACCTCAAAATGCTGAAGAAGAATCAAATTGGAGCGTATGCGTCCTCGACCCACGTTTTCACGCACAAATCAAGGAGTCGGACGCGATCGGATCTCAATGGCAAATAAAAATCCAACTTACAAACTAAAGAACTAAATCTAATAAGCGTTTTATGTACAGCTTCGAACAATAATATGAATAATTCTAAATAAACTTGATAACTCTAATAACTGACAACTATATTCCAACACACACATATATATATATATATATTTTTTTTTTTCTTCTCTTAATGCTATTTTATCGTGCTTCCTTTCTATCGTAAAAAAAATTTTTTTTTTTCATTATTCCTTGCATCTATTATGCTTCTTATATTCTTCTATTTTCCTTAATTTCACATTATAGCTCTCTATGTAGTTTAGCACTTGTATAAATCTGCTCATCATCAGTTTAAGTGCTTGTGGAGCGGCTTATTTGTTTCTATGTCTCGTGTATACTTCTTATTTCAATAGTGATATATCAATAGTAATATAGTTAATTCTACTTCCATTTATTTCATCTATTTATGTGGCCTCTATAACTCAAATCATCAAATAAAGACGATAGCCAATAACGTTATGCCTTGTGCGCTCCAACCTGTTGGGGTGCGATTATCGGTTTTTTTTTTTTTTTCGGACAGATCCATACCCATGTAGCCTAAAGTTAGCAAAACAAAATCCTCACAATCGGTTATAGACTTTGTTTGCCCCGCGCATAAGCAAACTCCATCTATATTTTCTAGTCAAAATCGGTAATTGGGAAGCTCCGATCCTCACAAATAGGTTTCTAAGTTCTAATAATCCTTACAATTCAGTCTAAAAGTGTCACATTTCCTTTTGAACGCTCTGCTCGAATAGCAACTTAATCCAGAC
Source organism: Olivierus martensii (assembly GCA_000484575.1). Taxonomy (NCBI): domain Eukaryota; kingdom Metazoa; phylum Arthropoda; class Arachnida; order Scorpiones; family Buthidae; genus Olivierus; species Olivierus martensii. Next base: position 1,941 of record AYEL01073399.1, on the reverse strand, counting down.
TATTTTATAATCATTTTTATAATTAGTATTAAATGAGTAAATAACCTTTTCAATTAGATAATGGAATAATATGTATATTTTCAACAAATATATGCAGCCTTATACAATGAGGTCGACCAACGTCCGCTCCTTTCTATTGTTTTATTGTTCGCATATTTTTAATAAAAAAAATTTATTTATTTATTTTTTTCATGTCTCCGCTTCTGCATTGTCTGGTTGAACTGGATTCGTGCGCCGTAATTTCTCTCGTGGGATCGCCCTAATCAAATGCGGCTCTATGAGCGGCGTTAAAACAGGCGGAGGTGGTGATTCTCCGTCAATTTGCTCTTGGATGCTTCTCTCAGCCTGAAGGGCTGCTGAGAGAGCTGCATTAAAATCCAGCGGGTGTTCCTGATACACCAATGAACAAAGCCTACGCGTCAAGCCAGCTATAAAGTGTGAGATCATCTTGATCTCAAGCTCCAGGATAGTCATAGGAGCTTCGAGAGGTGCGAGCCTACGGCTGACCACCAGGTCGAAGAATCGGCGAGCATAGTCCTCGACCATCTCGCCCTCTTGTTGGAAGCAATGATAAACAAGAGGCTCCTGCCTCTGTGTAGGATCCTGATCAAACCACCTGATCAAGAACAGCTTTAGCTGGGCATATGTTTCAATACGCCGTTGCCGAAAGGCAGAGGCGGCAAACTTCCAGGCGAAACCCGAAAGACTGGCGATAGCGCGGCTCAAGCGCTTCGATGGGCACCAAGAAAGTCAGTCCGCAATAACTTCAAATTGAAGAAAAAAGATGCGGACAGCGAGGCCAAATTCGCCACGAAAAGTTGTTAGAGTAAGCGTTCCGAACCCATGCCCCTGAACGCGTGCCATCGTGCTTTAAAATTTCCTCTCTCAGAAAAGCGATTCAAAAATTGTCAGAAAACAATTTCTAGCCTTGCAGGCTCCTCTTTTATTGCACCACCCCACTTCTGACACCAATGTAAGGATCCGCAAGGTGGCGCTGTTGTCGATTAATGGCGAGACTGAGATTTGATTAGATAAATATGGAAAATCCGCGTGAGTAAGCGGCACGGAGCTCCAGGTTCGGAAAAATGACCAACTCTTGTGTTAACAAATAAAATAAAGCATTTATTAAACAAATAAAATAAAACTATAAAATTTTACAAATAATAAGGGTGAAAGATTAAAAGATCAACAAGATTTTAACAATCTGAAAATAGCCAAACGAACCTAACCGAAAATAACGCCAAATATGTTTGTTACTACCTGAGGAAATAGAGCCTTTAGGAGATTGCCTCTTCTTAAATCGTCGGAAGTCGTTAGAAGTCGTTTGTGGCGGACAGATGACTGAAGCATCAGATATATTGAGGATGTAACATCCTTAGCCAGGATGCAGGGAGAGTCTTTGTCTGTCCGATTAACGGGAAGATGTGCCATTATCTTAGGTGTAGCGACAGTACCTTATTCCAATATCCCAACTGTCCAAATTGATGTTAGTGTCCCTCGTCGGTCCCCCGGGCGGGGTGGAGCCAGCGCTGACCACAGCTGACCAGGCCCGACTGTCTAGGACCAGGATCTACCAAGAACTTATTTCTCTACTTCTCTTTGCTCTCCTTTACTACTTTCTTTCACTTCTTGTTGCTAACGGACGCTCCTCCCTTTTATATTCGGTGAATAATTAGTGATTAATCAGTAAGCAGGAACTTGCAAGAAAGAGAGAGATTTTTATCTGTTTTTACATCCTTTGTTAGGACTAACTTTCAGACTCTATTTCCCCTCGTTAAATATTGCCAAATGTGGCGAAATAATATTAATTATTAATTTTTAATAAAATTTGGATTTAAATTATGATCGTTCGAATCTTGAAAATGATCGTTTTACATTAATTTACGTTATATAAAAATATACAAATTATAGATAAACAGTGAGGTCTACCGGGACCTCACA
>AYEL01073398.1:0-10936 GCA_000484575.1 Olivierus martensii | reverse complement strand
AAATAATATAATTAAAAATTAAATTAATAGAAATTTTTTTTTGAGGTCTACATTTCTCATTCTATTATTAACTTAATTATTATATTATTTTAAAATATTTTGATACATATTTATGCTTATTATTATTAATCTTATATGTTTTTTTTAAACTGATTTCATAATGTAGTTTGATTTAATTTTTCAAAAATGTTCTATACTTTGCAATGTACTGAAGAGGAGTGTTCCAAAAACATTATACAAAGTTAAATAAATTGTGAAATATTTTTATCCGCTAACTAGTGCTAGTGTTAATCTATTTCTAATATATTCATTAGGTTTAGCCTTTTAATTGCCATGTCCTACTTATTTGACTCATCCCTGAATGCCAAGTAGATTTATGGTAGTCTAATGGATTCATGAATAAATTTAAACATTTTTATTTATTTTTATGCAATATTATTGCATAAAAATAAATAAATAATTGCATATAGTTTTTATTCAATATTATTGATTTTTATATATTGTATTACTCAATATATTTAAGTTTAATAATTTATGTCCAAAATTATTGGACATAAATTAATTTTTCTTATTTTAATTATTTATCCCAAAGTTAATAGAAATACGTTCTTTCTAAAAAGGATGAGTCCAAATGCAAAAGGGAGAATCGCAGTTGGTATAATGACGGGTGGGAATTATTGAATCAATATTATATTAAGTTCTGTTAAATATACTATTTCCAATGTCGAAACTAATATATTTAGCATTCGACATTACAATAAACTTCCATTCAACTTCAGTTATCTTGCGTTTGAAAAGATCCATGTGTGAAGCTGTCATTCCTATTTTGTCACTGGACTTGTTCAGTTAGCGCATGCTTACTTGCATCGATGGTCGAGGCTAAGCTGGTCAGACAGTAACTGGTCTAATTGTGAAATATATTATAAAATATAGTATATAAAGTTATTTCAGTACTTTGGAGATAAAATAACAGCAGAATCAAAGTTAAAAACAACCAAATAACAAACAATCTTATTAAAAAGTTCATTTTTTAAAAGACTGTATTGATTAAATAATAAATACAAAAAAATTAAATATACCAGAAAAAATTTTCTTTGTTTAAGCTTTTTATTTTCTAATTTTGTTTAAATTAGAAAATAAAAAGTTTTAAGAAAAACATGCAGTGATCAGATAAGAGTAAACTATAAACAATGAAAAAATATAGAGGAAAGAAAAATGTTTCAACTTGAAGGAACTATAATTTGAAATGGCAGATAAACAACCTTGACTGTATAAAACCAGAGTGCAGGTTAATGACAGGTAAATTATCTTTGAATGAAGTCACTTTACATGGCATTTTAATTTTTACTCCAACAATAATTCCATCTCTTTGTCATTCAGATCTATAAACTTGAAAAAAAAAAATAGCATTTTTTGAAAATAACAATTATTTTTTTCATTATCCTCTTCCTTCATCCAGGATTCAGTTATGATAATTATGTCATTAAATTCAGTATACTTATAAGTGTATAAATTTTATTTCAGATAGAACATACATTTTGATAAAATAAGACTATTATTATAGTATCATTCATTAATTGCTATTCAGTTTTTGTGTTAGATGTAGATAGTAGTTTGTCATCAATGTCAAATATTGATATTCGATAACTTTTTACACAATAGATGAATCATATGATTTTGTTTTGCATATGAATACAATTTGGTGTATTCTTTATTATAAATCTAGGTCTATCAACAAATTTTCTTATTAACATTACTTGTGGTTAAAACGAAGCTCTGTTAATTTATTAAAATTCTTATATGATATTGATAAATAAACTGAAGCATAAGATTTGTACTTCATTTACATTTGTTAATATAAACCACTTTTATTTTGAATATAGCTTTTAATATCATCAATTTTTGTTAGGGGATTTAGTTATTATTTAAGCACCCGTTAATTGCGGGACGTTCTACATTCCCTCCGCAGGGAACGCTTACTCTACCAACTTTTCGTGGCGAACTTGGCCTCACTGTCCGCGTCTTTTTTCTTCAATTTGAAGTTATTGCGGACCGACTTTCTTGGGGCCCATCGAAGTGCTTGAGCCGCGCTATCGCCAATCTTTCGGGTTTTGCCCGGAAGTTTGCCACCTCTGCCTTTCAGCAACGGCGTATTGAAACATACGCCCAGCTAAAGCAGCTCTTGATCATGATCTTGACATGAAAATTTTCTCAAATGTCCTAATTTGAAGAAGCACTGATAATATATCATTATTAATTTGTATATTATCTCTTGTTCAATCCTTACTCACCATATTTATATTATCAATTATAGTATTTTTATTAAAATTACCTTCACAAGTTCATTATTGACAGCATCAGCATATGATTTAATTCCTCTATCCATAATTGAATAAATAATAAAATGATTTATATTATTCATATTATCCCCTTTCTTTAAACAATTAATCTGCTTAAACAAAGTTCAATTACTGCTAAAAACTAAATTAACTGGAAATAGAATAATAAGCACTTAATACAGTAGGATAAAAGACACAAAGTTTATTCTACCAGAGGACATTTGGTATAATATAACCATTTTCCTAAAATGGAAAATGGTTATGCTGCACTTAATGCAATCCTACTGCATTATTAAATGCTTATTATTCTATTTCCAATCAATCTGCACAACATTATTATTTTAGATAAAATATTATTATGAAAAGCTTCAAATTTAACTTAACTTCCATTCACATTTTCCATATTATTATTAACCAAATTTAATTTTCCTTTTATATTTTCTATAGGTCCCTTCCATGTATTCATATATTTTAATTCTTATTCAATATTATTTATTCTTTGTTTCATATTTTTATTCAACCTTAACCTATCCAATGCCTTTGATGTGAATAGACACCAAGCAAATGGAACAAAACACTAAAAGAAAAGTGTTTAAAAAATTCAGACCTGATTTTATTAATTTAGGTTTTGCAAATCTTTTCAATTGCCAAAATATTTTTTTATATCACATGTAAACAAACATTGTTACTGAATAGCTTCATAGAATTTGAATTTTTTTATTCCATCCTTTCAATTTTATAATTGAATCTATCAAAATTATTCTGATTATGGGATTTTTGATAAATGATATTTTTTGAAATATTTGGAAAAATCAAATTTTTAATGAAATTCATGTATATTTGGGAATATGGCATATTAAAAATGATCAATATTGGACAAAATTGTCTGGATGTCTGTATATCAAAACAAATGTTGTAATATATTTCAGTTTGTGAATATTGAAATGTATTTCAAAGAGCAAATAAAATCCATCTTACATATTAATACAATTTCCTAATTTTTACATATTATTCATTTCCGTATTTATTTTGATATTTAAATGTATTTTAATGTTGTAGCATATTAATCTTTAGCTGTTGCCATATTACTGAACATCTTAAATAATATAACACTTTGCATGCCATGTTTTTTAATTAATCTTTTGGAATTATTTATACTTTTGAGAATCTTCTGTTTTTTTCTATTACTTTAATAATTGTAGTTTATAATAAAAAAGTCCTGCTTGGTAAAACAAATTAACATGTAAAGATAAATTTTTTAACCCTTAGACCTTTTGGAAAAAATTTATTGCAACTGTTCAAAGTTAAGTTATAGCACGATTTTTTAAAAAATATGATTGTTTGGTTTTTTTGCCATAACTTTTCTTTGGCTGATCTTATTGAGATGAAAAATTCCAGTTTTGTAGCTAATATTATGCTATATCATTCTAATTTTTTTAGTTTTGAATTATTTCTGTATAAAAAAAAAAAACAAAAAAAATTCATAAATGCTAAGCCTAATGAGAAGGAAACTTTTTGAATATTTTTGTAAGAATAAATTTTTTTGCATATCAGACATGAATTTTTTTGTTATATCTATATTCTTTGTTATATTTTCTATCAAACTATAATAACTGTTTGCTGAGTTTGAAAAATTTTTCCCACTGATGCTTGTTTATATTATCATCTAGCCATAATTTGATGATTCAGTTTTTCAATATCTGTGAATAACTAATATCATCTTTCTTGTGATTGCTTTAGGTTGTATTCTTGAGCATTATTTTATTTTATAATATTTTTCTTCAAATATTTATAAATTTATGGTTTATAAATGCAAAATTTTTATAATTTGTGTTAGTTTACATTTATTTACTATTTATATGAAAGTTTGTTTATATTTCTCTATAAATCAGCTGTCTGCTTCTCCTGACCTTTCTCTGTCAGAATTCATACTAACATTCGACCAACCACAGTATTTTTTTCATCCAATTCTTAATACTTTTAGAACTAAACACATTATCATTTTCTTTTAAAAATGGTGGAACAACAAATTATTTTATTTTTCATTATATGTTAGAAATAGTTCATAATTTTTGTTACTTTTTTGCAATATTACCATATATTTGTTTTTTATAAATATTGGATTAATTTCTTTGTAGACATTTCATTTGTATAAAAATTCATTGTCAAACAGTATTGATAATGGAGTGCAAGCAGGTCAACAGCCAGTCAAGTAATGAATTAGCTATAGGATGTCTAAGAGTTTTAATCAAACCAAAAAGATTTAAAAAAATATATTTTTGATTTCATTAATAATCTTGTTTTTGTGTATTATTAGCTATAGGATGTCTAAGAGTTTTAATCAAACCAAAAAGATTTAAAAAAATATATTTTTAATTTCATTAATAATCTTGTTTTTGTGTATTGCAGTTTATTCTAACAAATGAATTATATTTCTAATTTCTATCAGGTCAAAGCCTATACTTTTGAAAGACACCCTCTCTCATATTTGTTCAGTTACTCATATTGCAGGCAGATTCATTGTAGAAGCATCTTAATAGACTACTTAACATAGTGAAGCAGCAAAACCAGTCATATATATTTTATAAAGTAAATTGGGATACAGTCAAATATATCTGTACTTACAAATGCTGTTCCTTATATTGGCTTCAGAGTTGCTCTTTTCGTGAACTCTTGAAATGCCCTGTGCATTCCTTGATGGTGAAATTTTCATCATTTGTATATCTAGCTGAAAGGCATTTATATACAAATTTTGCAATTCTCATGCATCACTTTTTTTGGATAAAGTTGTTTATTATGAAATTTGTGATTACAGTCATGTCTCACCTTACGACATTAATTTGTTCCAAGACTTACAACTTAAGTCAAAAATGGCATAAGCTGAATAAACTCAACTAAAATAACTTAGACCCCTATAGCTACAAATTTTGCAATTCTCATGCATCACTTTTTTTGGATAAAGTTGTTTATTATGAAATTTTAATTTGTGATTACAGTCATGTCTCACCTTATGACATTAATTTGTTCCAAAGCTTACAACTTAAGTCAAAAATGGCATAAGTTGAATAAACTCAACTAAAATAACTTAGACCCCTATAGACAACGTTGTGCTTACCTTACCCGATTTTATATCCCTTTTGTGTTCCTATAGAAGCATACGAGAATAACATGAAAATTTATTGGGAAGACGCAAAAGTGATAAGGAGGGTCGAGAAAAAAGCGCATGGGTATACAGCAGAAGCATTAGAGATATTAAAGAGACAGAGCAGGGAGAATCTGTTGAACGAGAAAGTTACAGGAGTACCCAAAGCATGGGAATATGCGATAGAGAATTTGTAAAATGTATGGAACTCTTTTTTAATTTTATGGATCAGTAGAAGAACTGATATAGCAATCTAACTTTACTATTTTTACTATTATTTTTACTAGTATATTATTAAGTTTATGAATATTTTCGTCTTTTATAAGTAAATTGTAAAATTCCTCCGTTAATTATATGTGTTACTTTATGTAACCATGGTAACCCTTTTTTGTTTGTTTAGAATGTTGAGAACTCTGAACGCTCTTAAAAAGCCGTTAAATGTATTCGACAAATATGTATTTAAATGTATGAACCTGAAGATGGCGATACATAGCCGAAAACATTCGTTCGCTAATAAATCATTTTTAGAATACATCCCTACTGCGTTATAGTGCTTGTAATTCTTAATATCTAAAAAGAGTAAAAAGCAGGTGTCATTTTATCAAAGCATGTATTTTATGATTTTAAATTAAGATAAATAAAAGATGTGTGTTTCTAAACAATATCTAATTTTTAAATTTTCAGATAATGAATTGCCATTATAATTTTATAATAAATTTTCATTTATTTCAGCTTGCTCATGCTTTACAAGTATTTGCCATGCATGCTAGAGGTCCAGCTTTTCAAAGATATGCTCATCAATTAAGAGAAGATTGTGAAAGACTATGGCATACAGGGCATCAAATGTGTGAAATTTTAAGTCTTACAGGAAATCATTGCATGAATCCAGTATGTTAATTTATTTATGGATTTATTGTAAATATATTAAAAATTTTTTTATTTTAATCATTTTCCAGTTACCATAAAATTTTTAAAATAAAGATATTTGGATAATTAAGTCATTTTTGTTTTAAAATCATTGACATCAAAACTAATAAAAAATGTAAATAAGAATTAAAATATGATATATCTATAAATTAGAACTTTACTATTACACTGCCAAAATAACTTAAAAACTATAATTAACAGCACTATGGCAGGAAAAATACATTATAATTACTGTGTTTTTATTATTATGTATTTTTTTCCTGCCATAGTGCTGTTAATTATAATATCTATAAATTCTAATCAGTTTTGCTATTACATGATATTTGTATACTTGTGAGAATTTGCACTAAACAAAATTTTGCAATAAGAATGCAGTAGACTCCCAATTATCTGGAGTTGAATTATCTGGGCTGCAGTGATGGTTAATTTTCAATGTTTTATTTTAGATGCACTATCTGAAAGTTTTTTAAATGCCCCAGATTAATTTCTTTATTATATCTTAAATAATTGGCAATAAAAATTTGAATCAAATTAAAATTAGAAATATTACAATAATTTCTTGTATAATCTATTAAATCATTACAGTGCTCCATTTCCTAATATATCATACACTAAGCTCTTTGAGCAGGGAAAGAAAAAACTACGTCGTATTTAAACTAAAATTCCTTTATTATAAAGCACTTTTGGCTCTACCAAGCCCTCATCAGTATTAAATCAATAACCAATAGCTAACATTAACTAAACAACAGTTAATAATATGCAGTAACATTCTAAAATTCTAACATTCGAAAAAATTTTTTTAATATTCAAATTCATATAACATTTCTTCAGCATTTCTTTAGTCTGCTTATGTCATACCTCTTAAATATATTTAGGAGGCTCATTCTAGTATTAAAATCTTATTAAAAATTCATGGAACATTCTATATAATCTCTTTATTTTAGTGGTCCCTCCTTACCATCTGCGCCATCTACTTCTCACAGTACTCCCATGCTAGACTTATCTTCTCTGGCTCGTTATAATTAATGACGTTTTTTCCAGACAATTTTTTCTTTGAAAATTTCTTTAGCTTCTGCTACCCTCAGCTTCTCAGGATCTTCTATAATACTTACCATTCTGGTCTGGTCCCATTTAGCTATAGCTTCGAAATTTAACAATCTTTGCGCCAGCGCTATGCTACTTTTAACCTTTTCTTGATCTGTCTTATGCTCTTGCAATCTTCTTTTAATAGTAGTGGATCCTATGTATAACTCCTCTCTCGTAGTATCTTTGTTATCTATCTTTATTTCATATACTCCTAGCATGTTCATGGGTTTCCGCCTGCCTTTATCGTTTCTCATCATATTAAACACTATGTTCCTCCTCATAAAGGCTAATTTTCTTCCTGCCCTTTCAATCTTTCTCTTATGCTTCAAAATAAAAGAATTCATTTCCATAGTATAGGGGCTGCTTTCTTCCTTTCTATTCTCATTTTCAGTAGCTTCCGTATCGTAGTTTTCCTTTTTTATTATCAATATTTCTCCACATTTTTAGTATCTTAACACGGTGGTAATCGTGTGCTTCGGCTTGTTTTACTATCCATTTTAGTTCTTCTTTAGCACTCTCTCATGTACTACAATGTGTAGATATCCTATTAAGCAGAGCTGTAAAAGACGGCATTTTTATGTGCCAAGGTTCTTTTGATGTTCTGTGTATAAATAGGGATACATATGTATCTTTTCTGTATACCCAGGTTTGATATTCGCCTCTGACTATCTTTATTTTCACATCAAGGTAATTTATTTCCATTTCATCCTCTTTCATTTTCTTCAAGTTAAGCCCCAGGCTTCTATCTTCGAAAATCTCTTCTATGTTTATTTGATTTGTAGTTATCTCCCTTATTATTATAATGTTGTCAGTTACATCTATGGTATAACTTTACTCTCAGAATAAGCATTTGGAAAACTTCATTTTCTTTCTTTCTAACAATGAGCTCTGCTAATACCCCTGCAAATGGGCTTCCTATAGGCACTCCAATGGTCTGCTTATAATAACTATCATTAAATTGAAAGTATGCTTCATGCATAAGTAGGTGGCACAAGTCTCTTAATATTCCAGGATCTGCTTCTTCAGGAAGGTTTTCAAGCAGCATTCGGTATAATAATATACAAGCTGATTCTAATTTTACGGAGGGGTATAAAGCTTCAAAGTCATAAACCTCCATGGTTTCTTCTGGGAGAGGGCCTACTTTGTGGAGAGCATCTATAAACTGTCTTGTTGATGTTAAAGACCATTGGTAACCTTTAGTTTTTGTCTACACCATTTTGCCAGTGCTTTTTCTACTTTATAGGTGGGCGCATTTCTCCTTTCTACAACTGGACGGATCCCGATTGGGGATTTAAGCGTTTTTATAAATGCGAACAGCCTGGGTGGTTTTGGCGATAATACTTTCATTCTTCTAAGGAAATGCAGGCACTTTTTTGCTCTCAGAATTTTATCAAGCTGTTGTATTGTCTTGTCGGTAGGATCTGAGTTTAATTTCGTCATGCCTGATGTTTCTATATAATCTTCTAGAAAATTATCATATAGCTCTGTTTTCAGTAGCACTACCACCTTTGATTTATCATCTCTGGCACATGTGATATCATTCTCAATAAGCCATCTAGCCACTTTCCTTATTGTTTTATAAAAGGAGCTTTCATCCTTCATCTTCTTCTTCTGTCTTTCTGCGTCGTTGGCCTTCAGCCATCTGATTTGTTCAACTTACTGCATTACATTTCTTTAAAATAGGCTCAACTTCCGTTGCCATTCTTGTCCATTCTCATGGTTTCATAACTAGCAGGTGTAATAGTCATTTCATGGTCATAATTTTTCAATGTAAAGTTAACAATGTCCTTCCTATGTCGATTTTCAGAATTAATTTACCGGTTAGCTCTAAGAGCCTCCATAAAAAAGTTAAGAAGAGATGCTTAATAACAGCTATTTCGGACACAAGAAGAAATATTTTTAGGCATAAGAATAGCCAAAAGCACTCATTATATCAACAGAAGATTTAGATGAGGAGATGAGAGATTTGAAAAATGCAATTGAAGGCTTTAGATGTAAAATATGTAGAGCCTACATTAAAAAGTTGAAGTGGATCTTTAAACACAAATTAATAAAATAAGTAAAAGAACACCTGAAAGTATGCTTCATGCATAAGTAGGTGGCACAAGTCTCTTAATATTCCAGGATCTGCTTTTTCAGGAAGGTTTTAAAGCAGCATTCGGTATAATAATATACAAGCTGATTCTAGCTTTATGGAGGGGTATAAAGCTTCAAAGTCATAAACCTCCATGGTTTCTTCTGGGAGAGGGCCTACTTTGTGGAGAGCATCTATAAACTGTCTTGTTGATGTTAAAGACCATTGGTAACCTTTAGTTTTTGTCTACACCATTTTGCCAGTGCTTTTTCTACTTTATAGGTGGGCGCATTTCTCCTTTCTACAACTGGACGGATCCCGATTGGGGATTTAAGCGTTTTTATAAATGCGAACAGCCTGGGTGGTTTTGGCGATAATACTTTCATTCTTCTAAGGAAATGCAGGCACTTTTTTGCTCTCAGAATTTTATCAAGCTGTTGTATTGTCTTGTCGGTAGGATCTGAGTTTAATTTCGTCATGCCTGATGTTTCTATATAATCTTCTAGAAAATTATCATATAGCTCTGTTTTCAGTAGCACTACCACCTTTGATTTATCATCTCTGGCACATGTGATATCATTCTCAATAAGCCATCTAGCCACTTTCCTTATTGTTTTATAAAAGGAGCTTTCATCCTTCATCTTCTTCTTCTGTCTTTCTGCGTCGTTGGCCTTCAGCCATCTGATTTGTTCAACTTACTGCATTACATTTCTTTAAAATAGGCTCAACTTCCGTTGCCATTCTTGTCCATTCTCATGGTTTCATAACTAGCAGGTGTAATAGTCATTTCATGGTCATAATTTTTCAATGTAAAGTTAACAATGTCCTTCCTATGTCGATTTTCAGAATTAATTTACCGGTTAGCTCTAAGAGCCTCCATAAAAAAGTTAAGAAGAGATGCTTAATAACAGCTATTTCGGACACAAGAAGAAATATTTTTAGGCATAAGAATAGCCAAAAGCACTCATTATATCAACAGAAGATTTAGATGAGGAGATGAGAGATTTGAAAAATGCAATTGAAGGCTTTAGATGTAAAATATGTAGAGCCTACATTAAAAAGTTGAAGTGGATCTTTAAACACAAATTAATAAAATAAGTAAAAGAACACCTTGCAAAGTTGTGGATTAGAACAAATGGAATAAAATTAATTCTAACTAAGCCTAACGGTTAGCGACTCTGCAAATTCCAGAGTTCTGCCTGAGCTCAGGTCTTTCTCTAAGTTCTAACTTAATACTAAATAATTACAAAACAATTTAACACAATGTAACGTCTAACTGACGAAACAAAACTAAATATCGGAACTTACACTGAAAGTGCCGATTAAGTGTTAGCAGTAAAACGAACAACAAAAAAAAGATGTTAGAAC